>CM018693.1:19547692-19818470 GCA_009363875.1 Mikania micrantha
AGCAGCATTGGATGTGCTCCGTTTGAAGCACTTTATGGTAGAAAATGTCGGTCTCCAATTTGTTGGACCGAAGTGGGAGACAACAGAATAACTGGGCCTGAACTTATTCAGGAAACTACTGATAAGATAGCCCAGATACAACAACGATTACAAGCAACACGTAGCCGCCAAAAGAGTTACGCAGACAAACGGCGCAAGCCATTGGAATTCGATGTGGGTGACCGAGTCATGTTGAAAGTGTCCCCATGGAAAGGCGTAGTTCGTTTTGGGGCTAAAGGTAAACTAGCACCCCGGTATGTCGGACCGTTTGAGATTACTCAACGCATAGGTCCTGTGGCATACAGACTCAGACTCCCCGATGAACTCAGTGGAGTACACGATGTGTTTCATGTATCAAATATCAAGAGGTGCCTAGCAGATGAAACATTGATCATACCATTGGAAGAGATACAAATTGATGAACAACTACATTTCATTGAAGAACCTGTAGAGATTATGGAGCGTGAAGTCAAGAGACTGAAACGAAGCCGTATCCCTATTGTAAAGGTTCGATGGAACTCCAAGCGTGGACCAGAATTTACCTGGGAACGTGAGGACAACATGAAAGCAAAGTATCCCCATCTGTTCGAGAATTGAAGCCCGACTTCGATGCTTAAATTTCGGGACGAAATTTCTTTAACAAGGGGAGACTGTAACAGCAAGTACCAGATCGTCCGGCAAGTCCGTACGGTATGTGTACTTTCACCTTATACTAAGTGTACATACGTGAGTTTAAACAGTACTTGTATTAACAGAATCCTAAATACAAGAAATCGTTGTACGTATTTTCGTATAAACTTAAATACATCAAGTACAACGTACATTTGAAACATTAGTTGTGTTTATTAAGTGAAAACTTAATTACAAATAACACAACAAATCATGAGAAACAACGGTATTCAAACGATATTCAGAAACATATCGGTTGCGATCTGATGTCCACAGATGACAGGAATCAGATGACCGACAAGTCGATACAAAAACAATGTGAAAACAGAAAGTATAGTTGAGTCCGACAGTGAGGAAACACAATTAAAACATAACGCAGTGTTATTTCAGAATGATGAACTGACAGTGTGTTTGCGTGAGTGACGATTCACACAAACATATCTGTGAGTTTAGATTTCTAAAATAATGACTGAAAAGTAGAAAACAAAGGTCAGAAAGCAAAACCATCATCGTATTCGTTCGGGTGACGATTCGAACGAATTACGCGCGAAGGTTACGCGATCTGACGAATCGAAAACGAAAACACGTCACGAACGAAAATAATTTAATAAAATTAAATAAATAACATTTTACAATTTTGAAACTCATCAAAATAATTAAATTAACCTACTTTATTTAAAATATTTAAATTACGCGTAAAAATCCGGTTACGCGACGAATTAACGAACCGAGCAACAAAAACGAACCCGAACACTCTCGGGGTATAAAAACCCAAGAAAGAGGGTTTTTCCTTCATTCTTCTCTTCCCCAACCTCTCTCTAACTCCAATTTCCGGCTACACCATTTTTAGGGTTTTCAAGACCTTCAAACCTTCATAACTCTCTCATTTCTCAACCAAATCACTCCATTTTCGAACCTACACGAAGCTCTCATCACCCTCTACACGAAAGTACAACAGATCTAAAGCCAAACATACTGAAAATCGAGGTATGAGGCTGCTAAGATTTCGAAAACTAGGGTTTTTCACCTTGTTGTTGAACACCTAGCCTTAACCGGATCTAACCCTCCTTCTTAAACTCTACGCACACCAAGCTGTTACCTATCAACACTTGAGTCCTTTAGAAGCTTTGGTTGGAAGTGTGGTTGAACCTTTGAGGTTGTTGCACCCGTTCAGTGGTCGAATGACCATAAGGTCGAATGAAGTTTGGGCCACCGAATGACCACCTCTTTCTCTCGGCCGAATGAAAGTCATCCGCCAGCATCTCTCATTCGCCAGTCTCTTATTCGACCTCCTCACCCATTCGGCAAAAAGGGGCCATTCGACTAAGCCATGCCTTCATTCGCCACCCAGTCACCTCCACCTTCGGCCATTATCATTCAACAGACTTCATGCGACCAACACATTTTTTTGTTCAGCCTACTATTCTGGCTCAACCCCCATGGACCATAGCTTGGGTAGTTTAATGCTCGGCCAAAGAAAACTCAACAGGCTCAACATCCTCTAGTCGGCCCAGTCTCACTTCTTTAGCCCATTTGTTTAGTTCGGCCATATAGCCACATCCAGACCCAACAGTGGCCCAGCAACTAAACCACACAACTTAGGCAGCCCATTACCTCTGTTGCGGCCCAGGAGGCTATTTCAGGCCCAATAACACTCACAGGCCCAAGTTTGCTAGATAGGAGCCCAACAGTTCACCCTTGGCCCAAGAACAAGTAGCCTGCCAATGACTTATCATTGATTTAAAGTCCAAATTGCCTTGGTCTAGAGCCATTTGATGCACCACTTGTAGGCCAACAACCATTGGCCGAGGCCACTTTGTACGGATCAACCACCCTTAATAGGCCCAACTGTTTTTCTATAGGCCCAGCAGTCCTCTTATGCGGGCCATGTGTTTTGGTTGAGGCCCAATTTATTCAGCCCACAGATCAAGTAGTTTGGCTATATATACAACATTGGACTCAATAGAAAATTTGTATAGGCCATGAGTAGGCCCACAACAACTCCCCAGGCCCAATACCTCTAAAATTGATTCATTGACTCTAGGAAGGTCCAACAAGATGTGAACAGCCCAAGGCCCACGGTTTAGGGCTCAAGGCCCACTACCTTTGGTCCAAGGCCACCATTTTGGCCAAAAGCCCAAATTCAAGGCCCATCACTGTTTCAGCTATTCTAATCCAGGCCCAACTTGGCCCATGAACTCTTTTAGCAAAGGCCCGAGACAAAACCCATGGGGCCCATCAAAATCTACCCGAGGCCCACAGAAAACTGATTCAAGGCCCATTTTGAGGCCTTTGTCTTCACTTTTGGAGCCATTTTGTCATTCACTTGGTCAACAACCCATTTCTGGCCCAATATCAATTCCAACAGTCTTGTATGACTCTAGGCCCAACAAATAAAGCCAAGGCCCACATTGGGCCCAATAGATTCCTTGGAGGCCCAAACCAAGGCCTAAAAGGCCACTTGAACATTAGTTTTTGTAACTTTTGGCAAGGCCTTCATGATTCAACACCTAATATCATTGGCCCAACCTAAATTGTTGGCCCACATGACTAAAGAACTATTGCAACTCTTTAACTCAACACTAACAAGTATGATAATCAAGGGATTACTACCGAAACGGCAATTTTTGCAATAAGGTCTTGTAACATATAAAATGATTTCGTGAAACTACAAATAGGCTTTGATACAAGCTATATAAGCCAAGAATAAATCAAATAAAGTCTATGGATTTCAAGAACCAATAACAAATCAAGATGGGCCAACCGAGACCGAAGACTTTAAGTGTTGGCCAAAGCTTATGGCTAACACATACATACACATAAAATCACTATAATTCATACTAATAAGTTATGAACATCGTGAAATCAATACAGGATCGTGAAAATACAATCAAGTACAATCAAGAGCGCGTACATTCTTGTTTAAGCTAAGTCAAACACAACAACTACAAGGTGAGTTCATATGCCCCTTTTACTTTAAATCTTTAATGATTTTAACTCTCGGGACTGAGAAACATGTTTACTTTTATTTATTTAAAAGTTTGCTTAACATGTTATTTATACTTTGATTCTGATAATATTAAATTGTTTATTATCGCTTATCATTGTATGCATGCTTGTATGATTATGAGATAACAGGGAAACTCATATGATTATGATAAGATGATTCTTAATCATCAACACAATATAATAACTTAGTTATAAGATTTAACTTATAACACTTAGTTATTTCTACACAATCAAGTACTTAAACAATATACATTTAAATGTAAAACAAGAATATTCCCTCATGGATGCTTGGGGAATACATGGATTCAGTAAATGACGATTCTTATCATTTACAGTAAATGACGATCATGATAACGTAACTTCATGGGATTCTTGTCATTTACACATATTTAACATAATGTAATAAGACGAGTTCTTATTCGACTTTGTTAAACATACGAGAATATTCCCACACAGATACTTTGGGAACGCATGGATTCAGTAAATGACGATTCTTATCATTTACAGTAAATGACGATCATGATAACGTAACTTCATGGGATTCTTGTCATTTACACCCGATTATCATAATGTAATAAGACAAGTTCTTATTCGATTTTGTTAATCACATGAGACAATCCCACACGGAAACTTTGGGATCACACGGCGGGATAGGAGAGAATGAAATGCATTTTAATCTGATTACGTGAGGATTTAAAATGGATTCCATTCGGATTCTATACGTTGCATTTGGAGACATATGATGAACAGTTAACTAATACTTTTAATTAAATTAAAAGTGTATCATAAAAGTTAACCTCACAAGTAATAGAATAATATAAGGATCAGATTTAAATAATCTAAATTCCTTAATTTGATGAGGGTTTATCAATACTTCGGTTTGATGACTAAACCCCTCTTACTATATTATTATTCTACATATGATGACGCAACGGACAATTCGGATAGTTGGGAAGTGGATATCTTTAGTTGTATCGCAAGTGGTGTGGAGTTTGGTTAAGTATGTGGTGGGATAGCGTCTGGGCTTGACCCTTTCATGATTCCCTATATATAAGCATACTTGGCTAGGCGATATACTACTTGTACATATAACTAAGGAGAGACCATTGGGTGGAACAGGTGAACAAATATACAAGCAACAGTTAACACATTGTGAATGTGTGCATGATCAGTTCAATGGTTTTCAATTTACTTACTTATGAACTCACCAACCTAGTGTTGACTTTGTTTAAATTACATGTTTTCTCAGGTGACGAACAGGTGTAGAAACTTATATGCAAGTGATAAGCTAGTGGACTCATAGAAGACCTAGCTTTCTTTTGATTGCATACATTTTGATATGACAGAACTTGAATCACTTTTGTATATCTTGTACAGATCAAGATATAAACTCATTGATTCTTTTGATTAGATTTACTTAGTTAAATTATGAAGTACAATGTAATTTAACTTTGTAATTCTATTTCATGTCATGATTAGCATTTCTCATTTATATCTTATGTGCTATGTAAACAATCTGATCATTTGATTATCAACCCAATGATATCGCGCCCCGGGAACTTTCCGCCCGACGGGAAAACACGATCCGTTCCCGCCGGCCCGGGGTGTGACACCCACAATGGGGCTCGGATATGGGCCGGGCGCCCATGATGGGTAGGCTTCAACTAAAAAAAAATTCAAAAAAAATAGATATGGGCGTCACGCCCATGTAGGATCTTGGATATGGGCCGGGCGCCCATGATGGCTTATTGGCTTGAACTGAAAAAAAAATTAAAAAAAATCGATATGGGCGGCGCGCCCACAATGGGGCTCGGATATGGGCCGGGCGCCCATGATGGGTAGGCTTCAACTAAAAAAAAATAAAAAAAATAGATATGGGTGTCACGCCCATGTAGGATCTTGGATATGGGCCGGGCGCCCATGATGGCTTATTGGCTTGAACTAAAAAAAATATAAAAAAAATCGATATGGGCGGCGCGCCTATATACTATTTTTAAAATTTTTATTTTTCCTAATTAATATTCAAGTGGCATATAAATAATATTCAAGTTGCAAGTTTAGTTTCTCGTTTTAACTCACAAAAAATGTTTGACTCATTAAAACTCGATAACACAACAAACAAAGAAGCTGAAGATACTAACTTGGTTGAACAACCGGAAGATGAAAACAAATTAAAAAACCCAAACAACGACCAACAAGAAGAGAACCGTGTAGATGAAGAAGAACGCTTCTGGAACTGGGCGTTTGATACGTTTTTGCCAACAAATGATGCCGACGAAAACGAAGGTTCGGAGATATTTACGATCCAGATGAAGACTATGTCCTTCCTGCACAAGATTATCTTCATTTGCAATATGAAAACTGACCTGAGGACGAATACGTGCCTCGTGATCCATGGCAGGACGAGTATGAGATTTCATATTCTTGTCATAACCCATGGGAAGATGAAAACGATAGTTATTCGGATTAGAGAAAATAATTATGATGTATTTTTTTTAATTTAATTGATGTTTTAAGTATTTATGTTTAGTTTAAATTTGGGTGTGTTTTTAATTATTTAACTTAATTAATACACAACAAACTATTAATAAAAATATTATATTATAATTTGTTAAACATTACAAGGTCGAGGCAAGCAACGCCAAAAATAAATTTGGTCGGCCATGAATAGTCGATAATTCGTACAACATTGTTTAAATCCATCATCTAAGTCTAATGGCTTTCCGGTAACTAAATGTTCCATTAACATACAAACGTATAAAGCCTCATTGCCGTATATTTCATTTTCGGGTCTTATGTAATCGTCATTAGCTCCGTATGTGATATTACTTTATTGACGTCGTTTAACTTTCCAGTAACGAATGTTCACCAACAACGCCGTAAAATAAACCGCTATCTTCTTCAAACTTGGATGAACACGCTCTCTGTATCTATCACCAGATATACGTTTGTTGTTATACATAACAAGATCCAATGAATTCAAATCAATCATGATTAATGACCAATCTTGAGAACCAAAACATAACGAAAAATAAACGTAATCAATGTCAAAAAAAGAAGGAAAAGGATAAAGTTTTCCATTAGCAAATTTAATTGCGTTTTTGTTGCATGAGTCTAAAAGACTGTCAACAAAGGATGGTGGTAAAATTGTCCAACGCAAATTTAACGTTCGACCCTGTTGAACTTCTCTGCATCTCCAATTGATTAATCTTCCAGCCCATCCTTCAATGTGCTATAAAAAAATTAATATATAAATTATTAAATAAATTAAATAAATTTAAAATATGTATCCTTACATTTGGTGTTAGATATCCATTACTACAATAGCCTAATAACGTTCCCCAAAAACGTTTATCAAGCTTTTCAGATTTAAAAAAAACAGCTGAATAACAAAATGGAGAATCTCCTTTGTTAAAAAATTCAATAGCATCTTTTGACCATTTCTCTGACTCGTCATCTGGAATAGCCCATTTACGTTTTTTAATCTGTTGTGGCTGCTTCGTCTCGTTAGAGCGACTTCCTTCGCCTTGCATTTCATTACACTTATCTGATGAAGTTTCGTTTAGAAAATTGGGACGTCTCCATTTTGAAAGAATCCATTTCGAAGGTTTGTCAACGGGTTGAGAAGAATATTGTTTATCCATTTTATGAAATTTTTAAGTAGTGTCTGTTTGATGAATGTGAAAAACTTTAACAAAAATGGTTTTTTTTATAGGCAAGAAATTTAATTTTTTTTTTTAGGTTTATGGCCGCGACGCCTGTATCCATCATGTCATCATAGGCGGGACGCCCATAACGGGTAAAGGGAAAAATGAATTTTTTTTTTTTAAATCGAGTTCATGGGCGGGACGTCCGTAGTCTAACCCTCATAATGGGCGGGACGTCCATAGTGGGTTCCCGCTTAAAATTTCAAAAAAAAGGGCGGGACGCCCGTATTTAGGTTCGGGACGCACATAGCTAGGTTCGGGCGCCCATAATGGTGGTTCGGTTCTATTACTCCACGACGCCTACAAAAAAAAATTGACTATGGGCGGGACGCCCACGACACGCGTGTCAGAGTGGGCCGGCGCCCGTGACCGGGTGTTTTTTTTTACGGGCGTTGGAATATTTATATGGACGTGGGCGCCTATGGAGGCCACGTGGCGAACTGTAATTGGTCAAAAATAGTGGGCGGCGCCCGGAGAACCATGGGCGTCGGCGCCCATCATAGGGGACATTTTTGGAAATATAGTGGTGGGCGTGGCCATATTGGGAATTTTTCCTTACAAATAATAATTTTGTATCAATTACTAAATTTGGTTCACAAGTTTACCATAAATGAATCAAACTTTTTTTTGAACGGCAATTATCAATTACTAAACACTTTAGAGATGCCACCGGCACCTAGTGGTCAGGGAAATCAATTTCAATTTCATAATTACCAAGCAAATACATTATTGAATCACTTTTTTTAAGGGAATACCATCTCTTTAATTAGTTGTCGAAATTAAACAATATGTAGGCTCAACAACCAATGTACCAATAACCACAATTTGACACATACCTCTACTAAAAATGGTGAACGCAACCATACTTGTTAAATAGTCTAACTGAGCTTTTGTTTAGTTTTTATTGAATGGTTGTAACGAATAACATTGGTGGTGTTGGCGTTGGCGTGTGGTTCCTCAATACTTTTTTTTAAACAAGGTAGCGCAAATTTTAACAATTTCTTAAAAATAAACAAGCAAAACAAAATATAACCAAAACCTTAAGTCCTTGAAAATGAAGTAAGCAAAACTTTCCGACATGATTGAATGTATGAAAATAAAAATAACAGTAGCAGAGAAACCAAAAGAAACTAACAACAGAAGCAACACATCCAAATGTAACAAAACTAAAATCAACATCCATAACAGCACTTTATTACTTGTCAGCCTTGGCAGCTGTGGCAGCGGCTTGACCCCTGAGACGTCCGGTCCTCCTAGCAGCAATAAGACCAACCTTTTGACCAGGTGGTGCATCACGACGAACCGTACTGGCATGACCAATATGTTGATGGTTACCACCACCATGGGGATGCTCCACTGGGTTCATAGCAACACCACGAACCTTAGGCCAGCAGTTTCTCTTCACACGGAACTTGTGATAAGCATTACCAGCTTTCAGCATCGGTTTCTCGGTACGGCCTCCACCAGCAACCTGACCAATCATGGCACGACATCCACTTGGCACAATTTTCTTGGCTCCAGATGGAAGCTTCACTCTACAATATAAAAAACAACCATATGTATGCACATTTTAGAAAAATGTAAACTTTGAAAAAGATTTAAAAAAACCCAACTACAATTCGTAATTCATAGCAGGGGTGACAAATTTATACGCAATCAAAAGATAATCAAGTTTTAGATTGTCAAATCCACCCCTTTGAATAGACAAAGCCTATCAGATTAAACAGACCATGAATTGATTTACCTAGTTTAGATAAACACACCAAACAACCCGTTTACAAAACAAGCCTACCCCCAGCTGGTTAAAGATGATTAACCAAACAAAATGAGCGATTCTTACTCAGGTTACACAATCTTGAGTGCATCCTTGTTAAGGTTAATTATTTTTAGAGGTATAATTATACGAGTCGTTTAAAGTCTGAACATTTTAACCAGGATTAATCAACCTGAAAATTAGACACCAATAACACCACAAATTCACACACAAGTTTCACATGATCATAACTATAAAAAAAAGTGACAAGTTCCAATAGAAATGTCAGAAAATAAAGAAAAAATCTAAAAAAACTATTCCAAAACAATTGTCAAAATTAACAGTTAAAACATGCATGAATGAGTTTTGGAAGAAAGAAAAGCAAATAATTTGATAAACAAGACAACAGCTTATGAAACATATTAAATTCTAATAAGATATCCACAAAACAACTATGACCACAACTTAAACTTAAAATCAAGAAGTTGCAACATAATTAAATTGAATAAAAAACTCATAACTCAGATACATGATCCGTTAAAGTGCAAAGCAAACACAAATGGAATTCAATTACAATACATACGCAATAATAGATATAAACAAGTGCACAAACATTATTTGAATCATAGAAGCCTGAAAAATATGTTTAAATAGAAAAAAATGTACCTAGTTGTGCCATTATCGGGATTGTGACTAATAACAATAGCGTAATCACCAGAAGCCCTGGCAAACGAACCACGATCACCAACATGATGCTCAACGTTGCAAACAACAGCTCCTTCAGGGATAGATCTGAGAGGAAGAACATTTCCGACCATCAAATTAGCCTTCTTCCCACAAAACACGAATTGACCGGTGTACATCCCCTCAGCAGCGACAAATAGCTCCTTCTGGTGCTTGTACCGGAACGGATGCCGAAAAGTGACGCGAGCAAGAGGCGCACCACGTCCAGGGTCGTGAATGATTTCGGTGACGACGCCTTTAAGGTAACCATTGCGTTCACCGAAATCGAGACTGCGGAACCTGGCCGGACCCTTTCGATGGTGGGTGTGAGACCGGAAGACGGATCCTGCTCCCTTACGCTGTGCTCTGATTACTCGACCCATTTCTCCGGTTAGGGTTTGAAGACGACGGCGTTGCAGGGCAGAAAATGAGGAAGTGAGGTATTAAATTAGGGTTTATGAAGCACTCGTATTGTTTTACCTTGGGCCGTATATAGGAAGATAGTTTCGGGCCTTACAGTGGGCTATTCAAGGCCTTCAGCCTTAGTCCTTAGGTTAGGTGTGTTAAGTATTAAGAAACGGGTAAGTCAGTCTATCAAGTATCAAGGTCTCTCCACAGGCCCAAATGCCTAATTTGAAATTTCTAGTAGCAGGTTAGCAATACATGCATGATACCATGAATAAAGACAGGTCTACAAGTCGGATTTTATTTATTTATTTATTTTTCTTTCTTTCTTTTAAGTTTTGGTGATTTTACTAGTAAGTAGTATCCTGCTAGCTTTTATGTCATTAATATCCTTGTTTCCGTTAAAAACTAAATAAACAAATAAAACAAAATCAGATTTTGAATGAAAGCGAACCGTATTTAATCGACTCGGAAAGACACCAAGATAGTGAAACCAAGATCAGTCTAAACTAGTTAGGAAACAGAACAATTTTACAAGGTAGATAACTGGATGGATTGAAACGTTTTATTTTGGGATTTCAGTATTTTTTATTTTTTTTTTTTGTTTTGGTTAAGCTTGGTATTTTTATGTGGAAAAAGTGAAAAAACAAAAAAACAAAAAAGAATGATAAATTGATTGGGCCAAAAATTTATAAACTATATCTTTTATTATTAATTTCTTATGTATTAATAAAAGTATATCTGAGAAATACACATGTTAATTTATATTGTCTCCTTAACTTTGTTTCCTGCTTTCTTATCAAGTGAAATGGCAGATGTTATTATTTGCCATTTTCTTATTATTATTTTTTTTTACTATTCTCTCTTATTAAATAATAATGATATTAAAACAATATATTCTTAGGTATTTAAATAAAATGAACTATTGTAATTTCTAACTAAAATGTCGTTTTAGTCCCTATGCTTTGACAACTTTTGTCATTTTAGTCTAATAGTTTAAATTTTGTCATTTTGGTCATTATGGTTTCATTTTATTGGCATTTTGGTCATTATGTTTTCTATTTTATTGCCATTTTAGCCCAATTAAATTTAAACTTTTGGACTAAAATGGCAAAATTGATCAAATCACAGGGACGAAAATAACAATAAAATGGAAACCATAATGACCCAAATGACAAAATTTAAACTACTATACTAAAATGGCAAAATTTGCCAAACCACGGGGGCTAAATTGACATTTTACTCAAAAAACTACTATTTATTATTTAATTTTTTAATTATTAAATTCTTGGAATACACAAGTTTTTTTTAAAATCGTAATATTAATTTATAAAAAAGATATTATATAATATTTAAGTTAAAATTAATCATATAGTTTGAAAACCATATTTACCATCTTCATATGGTTTGGTTCGGGTTTTTTCTTTCCAAAAACAGATATCACTCATATAATTCAGTTTTAAGGGGGAAAAAAACTAACTAGTCGGCTATTAGTTTGGTTTAGTTTTTTTTTTTTTAACGGCGACGATCGTATACACCACGTATGTTGTCTTAACAAGGCCCACCGTGCAAAAGTAAGACGCGGCCACACCAGATGCGCGGGAACCCTCGCCTCCCATTGGTCCAAAACCCGAGATTAAGCTCAAGATTCTTTCCTTTACCTGGATGGCTGGATGTCTTTTAAATTACTCATGTCAGGGCTTGAGCCCATGACCTTTCGGTCACAATGGGAAACCCCAACCAGCTATGTTTCTCCTTTTTTTTTCTACTTTTTTTTTTCACTTCCCTTAGTTTTATTAAATGCTCGAGAAACCATATGAAGCCGACGTTTGAGATATTTTTGGACCAAGACTAGTGGAGATGAATTGGTCGAGCTAATTGTTGAATCATCCACGCCAATATACATATGAATAATCGTTCACACTAATAACCAATAGTATGTGTGTGTATATATGTATGTATGTATAAACCTGTAAATGAACCGAACGAACATGAACGCATGCATGTTCATGTTTGTTCATTTAAATTTTATCGGACACGAACACGAGCACATTAACGAACTTGAATTTTATGTCCGTGTTTGCCGTTTATTAAGAAAGTGAATATGTTCGTTTTCGTTTGTTAGAAAATTGAACGAAGTGTTCATGAATATAAATGAACACAAGGAACCTTAATAAACTAACGAACATAATTGAACAGTGTAAACGAACACAATTGAACAAGCATAAACGAACAAAAGTGTACAAGAATAAACGAGCGCAAACAACAATTCTCTTAAATGTAAATATCTATCATTCATAAAGTAGATAGTTAATTGAACATAAACAAACATTAGATAGTTCGCAAACATGAACAAACACAAATAAACAAACATAAATAAATGATACAACCGAACAGTTTATTAACATAATAAACGAACACTAAGTGTGTTGTTGTTCGTTCATTTAATTAAACGTATACAAATTTTATGTTCATGTTCATTATATATTATATAAACGAACATAATCGAATATTCAGCTAAACAATTCACAAATTGTTCAATTCGTTTACAGTCTATGTGCGCATACATGAAACATTTATGATAGCTGATGCAGATGTCACAGAAATATGGTTAAGAATTAAGACCCACATCAAACAACAGCAGGTTCGAATCAAAATCTAATTATAGATCCATCCCACATAAAACAGATAAAAGGCCCAAACTAATTGATGATGTAGGCTATGGCTTGGCTTGGCTTGCCAATCACTATCGGATCAGCCGTGTCACTCTATATGTTAACAATTCATTACGGCCTTGCCAACTTTGGCAAGGTCCATGAAACTTAGCCCAAAAAGCTTGGTCAAGCCCAGGTGAAGGAAAGCCAATTTCCCCCCTATAAATAAGAGGTTCAATTCCACAAGCTAGACACACCATTTGCTAGCATCTAAACCTCTGCTTAGCATCTTATCTCATTCTCCTTATACGCAGAGAACTTGCTTCTCTCAATTCTCCTCATCCTTGGCCGTTCTTAGCAGAGCATCAAGTTCCTTGCCTGCATTAGCTAGGATCCTGGTTCTCTTGCCCTTCTGGAACAACATCCATGCATCTTCTGTTGTGATACGACATAAACTACACATCCATGATTTCATCCTTGCCAAAGTTAGCAAGGTCTTGACAAGGTCCTGGTCCCTGGAACGATCATAACATTACTAACACAAATTCTTCCTTGCCGGTCTTGGCAACCACACCTTTATCATCTTTCCTTTTATCTAATTACTTAGTTATGCATTCTTTACCCTATTATCTTATATATATTACTGACTTGAGTGTCGGAGTGTCCCCGGGGATAATTCCCTTGGGCCCTCTAACGTAGATATTCTATGTTGTTGTAGCTAGGATCTAGCTCGAGATAACAAGGCACGACCTAGCCCAACTCTAGCCCGACTCAAGCCCGACCCAGATTTGGTGGTAGTAACACTAATGAAAACAAGACTTTAAAAAAAATAAAGCAAACTGACCATACACATAACATGAAAAGGAGTTGTGGTAAAAACATATTTATGAGTTTTAGCTGGTAAGAGACATTCTTTTCAAAACCATCAATATGTTGAAAACCGTATGACTATACAAGTATACTTTTTGTGATATAAATTAACTACAGAATGCATGCAAATTCTTTACGTTATGTATTTTAAAATGCATATAATACTCTATGCATAAATATATGCATATTTTTATATTTGTTAAAAAAAATTAGAAGAAAATGGATAAAATCAAAGTAAAAATAGTGATAGATAAATAATTTTGTTGATTTTGGCATCGAAGCTTATATAATATGAAATGAACGTCTCCCTAAATGAAAATTGGATTAAGTAGAGTTAAAAAAGATATGCATATATATGTTTTTTAATTAATTTAGTTTATTGACCTATAAAAGAATGCAAAAACTTGTTGCGCTAATTAAAACTACAACCTTCAAGTGGTGCACACAAATTAAAGTTCTTGAACTTTAAAGAGATTATAAAACAAGGGGAATGTATGATTAAATGATTTTTTTATTCATGATACAAACGGAGAATATATAACATGTTTTCATGAAAGTTAAACAAGTAGCATTTAAAGAATATGTAGAATGGAGAAATATATAAATAAATACCGCAATAACTCATATAATAGACTATCTTGAAATTCGACAGGAGAGGGTAAACACACATTAACATTATCCAACTACATTTCTTTTTTAATAATAATTTTTACCAACTTGTCTTAAATGCGTCTTTTGACTCTTGTTATTTTAGCTGAGAAAAATTGTCATACTACATTTTTTTTTAACTATATATTGTCTTAACCGGGTTAATCGGGCAAAGGTAAGACATACGCCTCTTAGATACGCGGGAACCTCGTGAAATAGGTAAACTCTCGCCTTCATTGGGAACGAACCCCTGATCTATACTATGAAATGTGAGAGCTCTATCCATTGGTCTAAGTTTTCAGGACATCATACTACATATTGCATAGAATATTGGCAGTAGTTTTTTCAATTGGCATGACCAACCACAGCCGTTCACTCAAGCTGAAAGAAGCGACAGAGCTTGAACGTATTGAGAGGGGCGGAAATTTACGGAACCCAAAATACATGTTAATTTTTTGGATCAAGAGGACGAAACCACTATTTTTAATTAAAAATAACATTTTTGCCGAAAAATTAACAATACAGGCGTAAAAAGAGGGGCACCCCCGCCCACCCTTGAAGAGAATACAGGCGTAAAAAGAGGGGCACCCCCGCCCACCCTTGAAGAGCTTCGCCCATGGCTGAAACGTGATAATGTTTCCATAAAGGTCTATTGCGACGACGGTTTTCGGGTGGTTTATGGCGGTTGACTTAGATGCTTCTTCAGTTTTGATGGTTTCCCTACTTTCTGTTCTCTTTCCACGTCGCTTTCTTCTTCCTCTTGCCTGGTAACACTGCAATCTAAAATCAATGGAGTCCTTCATTTGATCACTTCAATCGTGTGCATGTGATTCTTAGTTTCCATATACTTTGTTGAAGCCTTGATTGATTGTATCAACCTATAACAATACTTAGAGAAAATAGACAAAAGTTTACTACTTCATAGACCTAAATTTTCCACTCGATCATCACCAAAACTACAAACTCTCACTTATGTGGGTCACATTTTATTAAAATATAATAATGATGCTATCCTTATATTGAGAAACAAACTAGTATAATATTATGTATAATATGTTGGATCGATTCCTTTGATTCAGATTTAGAGATGAACATGTAATCGGTAATGAAATAGAAATTAGATAAAACACGTGAATCCAGTGAATGCGTTGTTGATTCCAGACATGATGCTTGAGATGATGATCTTGACCGGGTTCCCGTTTATGGTGTATGGTGAGGATGGAGTAAGATGAGAGGCTCAGTTAGGGAGGTTCACGATTTCTCTATATATGAAGAGAAAACGTGTATTATGATGTTAATAGTGAGTAACCTTTAATTAGGAGACATTAGTCTCTATTTATACACCCAAGGGGAAACCCTAATTAAGATAAATAAGGATAATTACGTCCTTCAAATAATTATCTATCTGTTAGGGGTATTTAGGTAATTGATATTATTTAATTAAATAATCATGAGGGCCACATTTAATTATTTAGTAGACACCAGTTTCATGATAAGGGTGCTAGCATGTGCCTTTGAGGTTCCTCTGAATTGCTCCTCCACAGAAGTAAGGTAAGCTTTAGCATTTGGTAAGTCAGGAATAGCTCCTCTGATGATTGGGCTAATGGAGTTCTTGATAAACATGAGAGCCATCCAATTAGCCTTCTCCCATTTCTCATACAGCAGCTTAGCTTCAGCAGTGCTCTTATCAGTGAGGGCAGGAGGTGCAGGCTCTCTCAGTGCGTAGTCGAACTTCGTGATCCTAAGAGTTAGCATCAGTGAATCTTTCCAAGCAGAGTAGTTCGCACCAGTAAGGGTTTCAATTCCCATATTGGGAGATGTGGATTAGATTAGATGAGAAAGAGTAATATACTTAGGCTATAGAAGAACTTAGAGTGATCTATGGGGTAACTTAGATCTAAGGCAAGCAGATATAAGGACCATTATAGTAAGGAAACTGTGATAAGAGTCTCCTATAACATCAAATTAATAGACTAGATTAGGTTCTACTTAAACAAATGGGTTTTACTTTGGTTAATAACCATTCATCTAAGTATTAGGAACAATCTAGTTAGAAAATAAAATGTGCATTAGGAATGTAACACATCACCTTTGGGCAGAAGTGAGACATTTATAAGCATTATGCACATGTTAAGTTTGCAAACATATATGTAACACATCACCTATGGGCAGAATTGAAACATACATGCTTTAAGGCAAAATGATGTCATGTGAATATCTAATGTTTAAGGATATACACAAGTAAGTGACAATGCTTAATAAGACTCAAATAATAAGATGTAACACATCACCTTTGGGCAGAAGTGAAACAGTTGTTATTGAGTTTAAGCAAATTTTGTATTTTAAGGTTTTGTAAAACATGATAGTTTAAGGTTTTAACAAAACAAGTTAATTTATCTCTTAGCCCCCTGATTCACGGATCAAAATCCGCGGTGAGTTCGCTGGGGGGGGGGGGGGCGGGGGGCAGTTTAAGTGTTCGTACACGAATATTGTAAAGTTTTCGAAATTAGTATAGTTCTCGAAAATAGTTATGTATTCGAAAATAGTTATGTACTCGAAAATTTCGAGTACTTTCAAAATTTCGAGTACTCTTAGATTTTCGAGTACAGTTGTTCGAGTACCTTATTTCGTGAACTTTTAAGTTTCGAGTACACTTAAATTTTGTGAACTTCAAAATTTCGAGTACACTAAGATTTCGTGAACTCCAAAATTTCGAGTACACTAAGATTAAAAGTAATTTCGAGTATTTTAAATTTCGAATACTCAAAATTTCGAGTACTTAGAATTTCGAGTACACCAAATTTCAAGTACTCTTAAAAATGTGTGCATTAATTTCGAATACGTTTAAGTCCAAAAATTTCTAGGTTTACGAAATACGCACAAGATTCACGTTTTTACGAAAAACGAATTAGTTTTAAGGTTTTCTGGAAAAAACGACCAGTTTTCGTACTCGTTTTTTGAAACGGGATTTTGTATCAATTTCGTGATTAGGAATCGATTAAACAACATATCGCTCTGATACCACATGTTGGATCGATTCCGTTGATTCAAATTTAGAGATGAACATGTAATCAGTAATGAAATAGAAAATTATATGAAATCTGTGAATCCAGTGAATGCGTTGTTGATTCAAGACATGATGCTTGAGATGATCATCTTGGCCGGGTTCCTGTTTAGGGTGTATGGTAAGGATGGAGTAAGATGAGAGGCTTGGTTAGGGAGGTTCACGATTTCTCTATAGATGAGGAGAAAACGTGTATTATGATGTTAATAGTGAGTAACCTTTTATTAGGAGCCATTAGTCTCTATTTATACACCCAAGGAAAACCCTAATTAGGATAAATAAGGATAATTACGCCCATCAAATAATTATCTATCTATTAGGGGTATTTAGGTAATTGATCTTATTTAATTAAATAATCATGAGGGCCATATTTAATTATTTAGTCTTACATAATAAACAAAAGATAATATAAATATAAATACAAAATTCAATTTATATTTAAGATTATATATAATTCAGAACAATGTATGCAACAAATTCATCAAAACTAATTGTATTTTCTTGACTTTAGTTTTCAATTAATTGTGTCTTCCAATTATTTTCAATTAATTGTGTCTCCCATGTTACAACAACTGAAACAATTTGTATACCGTAGGGAATGTCAAAATCAAAATGAACATTAGTTTCTTGTTTATACTCAACAATTGAAACAATTAATTTAACTTGTATCAATGTACCATCACTTACTTATAGGACACTTCAATTTTTATCATCCAAAATTTTCTTTTTTTCCAACAATTATTTGAGCAAAAACAACTAATTTTTATAGGAATCTGTATATTCAGACAACACTTTTGTTTCTTATTTTATACACACTTTCAATAGATTAAACGCAAACCCTAATTATAGTATTCGGTAGTTCTAAATTCATTTGCATATTTTTTTTAAAAACATTCTCTCATTTATAATTGTATATACATTTAAGAATATCATCTTTTTTTATATTTACATCGCATAATACACGAGGTTTTAGGTTAGTAATCTTATATATATAGAGACAGTTTCATAAGAAAACTCTGCATTTAGGAGAAAACCAAGAAAACATATACTAATCAAGAATATTTTTTTAAAAAAATTTCATAATGTTTTATTATAAGATTAGAAATGTTATAATAAAAAAATTTTAAAAAAATATGTAGATTACAAAGTAACGTATAAGTAATTCAAAAAGTTTTATATGTAACTTATAAAGTTACATATATGTAATCATCAGTATGTGTATCATACAAGTTACATATATGTAGTAACCTAAAATACATTTTTTTTACATTTCTTATCTCATAATAAAAGGTGATGAAAAAGAAAAAATGAAAAAAAAAAATTAATTGGTAATGACTATGATTAGTTTCTTAAGAGGTGTTTGTTTTTTTCAAAAAGTTTTTAATGGCCTCTTTTGTCTGCGTCACGCAGACCACAGATAGAGATTGGGGGATGCAGATTGTTTGTTTTTCAGAAGATGTTTTATTAAAAAAAATCTCCCTAACCTCTTTTTCGCGCAAATGTGGACATACCTCTTCTTACCTCTTCCCATGTTTATTCTTTACACAGCTTTCGCAATTTTTAGGTTGTTGAATCCACGGCTGCAACTACTCCACCGGCCACAACTCCTCCACAGGCCGCAACTCCATCACCGATTGACCACCGTTCAACTCCACCATCGATTGTATCAATTTATTAATTACAGTGATTTAACAAAAGTGTTAGGCTCACTTTATATTATTTATTTTGTATAAACGAGCCGATCTCAAACCTTAACGAGCTCGGAATCGGTTCGGCTCGTTTACACCTTAAAGTAAGTCATATTTAATTTACAACAATGCAAACTAAAAATCGTTACAAAAAATATGTTATTTTTATACTTGTTACATTGATGTAAATACGAACATCCGAAAAAAATAAAAAAAAAAAATAGTCAAGAATATAACGGAATTAAAGAGAAAAATAAGACGAGTAAAATGGTGCAACTTTTATAAAAAATATTATAGTATAAAAAAGTTATAAATGTATAAAAAATGGGGTAGAGTTCAAATAAATAATTAATTTATTAAATTATATTGGAGGTTGACACGTGACACCACCGTATTAAATATAAGTTTTTTATATGGTACAAATAAGTAAAATATCATTCTGTAATAAAAAAATGATTGAGAACACATGGCATAATTATATGCACTTTACTTTTAAATTAACCATTAAATCTGAGTTAATGGTTTATTGCTTAATCCAAGCGTTATTGTATTTTCCTAAGCTACCTATACTAATAAATAAAGTTTTTAGTATCACATGTCATGTTTTAAGAGCATCTCAAACTTCATTTCCCTCTTCTTTCTCATATTAAATATATTTAATATTAAATAATCATATTAAATATTAAATAAACTTTTTATACATTTTTAAAATAAAAAAGATTTTTTAATACACTAAAATATATTAATATTAAAAACACACTTTTTTATAAAAAAATATTATAAATTATAAAATTTTGAAAATCATTATTTGAAGCACAATGTTTGAAAAACAAAGTTTTAAAAAAATTAGCGTCTAAAGAAATAATATTATTATTTTAGTATTTAAAATATTAAATCATACGAAATTGTAATCGTATTTTATATTAAAAATCATCTTATGTTTTCTAAATTTTAATTTATAATTATTCGTTATATTTCTTTATTTAATACGTGTAATACACGGGTTACTAACCTAGTCTTATATATATATATATATAGGGAGATGATCAAATGTTAACACATGTTTATTGCGTTAACCGAATAACTACATCTTATTACTTTGGGGCTCACAAAAAAGTCAATCTAACGTTTTATGTTTTTTTTAATTAATGTATGACTCACTTACATGTAGTTATTCGGATTTCGCAATAAGGAATAGTTAACATTCGAACTATCTCATATATATATATATATATATATATATATATATATATATATATGGATGAAAGTGCAAATAACCCACATGCAATTTTTCTTTTTTTAATATAGGAGACCATTTATGACATTTTTATAACCTATCAAAAAACTAGATTTAATATGACGGTGACAAGTGTAACAATCTAATATATTTTCATAAATCTAATTTTTTAGATAATGTTTACCCCCTCTTTTTTTTAAACATTCTTAACCTTTTTATACTATATTATTATTTTTTTATAATCACACCATTATACTCGTCTCATTTTTTATCTTTAATTATGTTATAGTTTTGACTGCTTTTTTTTTTAATTTTTTTAGATGCCATATATTTACATCATTGTAACGAGTTTAAACATAAAAAATTAATTCAAAATTTTTTCTAACATTGTTAATCAGAGTGTTGTAATTTACGTTGATGTAATTTACAGTGATTTAACACATTATTTATAGAGATGTAACTTATTATTCATAGTGATGTAACTTTCTCTTTAATTTCGTTTTAATTTTGACTCGTTTTTTATTTTTATCTAATTATCTCATTTTACATCGGTGTAACGAATATAAACATAATACATTGTTTTATTTTTTTTTCAAACAACAAAATTAAAGTAATATACAATGATATAATTTGCGGTGATATAACACATTATATATAGTGAACATGTGTGTTTGTATAGATGTTTAACTAATAACTATTGTTACTTGAGAACTAAAACAACCAATTTTCACCACAAGTTTAGAAGTATATAAAAGTAACTTCTCTTATTTTTAAATAAAATTACTTTTATATCCTTTAAAACATGTGTTTTAAATTAGTTCTTATGATTACTTCATATTTATTGATTTTAATGGAATAAGTTACATACATACATACATACATACATACATACATACGTACGTACGTACGTACGTACGTACGTACATACATACATACATACATACATACATACATACATACATACATACATACATACATACATACATACATACATACATACATACATACATATATATATATATATGTATATTTGTGTGTGTAGTATACGGTTCCAATAGAAAAGGGATTTTTGATGAGAAGAATAAGAAGGATTCTAAACGTTTGATCAAATTAATCATTGTTTAAGATCTTGTGGTCCCACTTTTCTCTAAAAACATTTTTGAATTAAAACTGAAAGGACAAAAAAGGAATTATATACACTTGTTGACTTTTTTGCGGGTAATAAAGTTCCACCGTTTTTTTTAAATCGAATAACTTTTAAATACTTTATCAGTTTATTTTTAAATTACATCATAAAATTGAGAATTTTATTGTCTTTAATTTGAGCATGATATTGCTATAGTTTTTTTGCTATTTTTATGTGGTCTGTGATTTTCAAGTTTAGTCTGTGTTTATTGGTCTGTAATTATGTAGTTGGTTATTGATTATGCATTTAAAATAACGGTTCGTAATTTTTATATAACACGGTCTGTGATTATCTGGTACGTGATTTATGCAGTTTGTCTTTGATTATGAGTAATAAATTACGGTTCGTGGTTATTGATCCGTGATTTTATGTAGATAATTCATTGATTATGGGTGTCAAGTGACGGTTTGTGATTTTGTATAATGTGGTATGTAATTTTGTGTGACGATTATATATTTTCCTAGATGACACATGGTGCGTTCTGCTTCCTTCTTACGCTTAATACTGTTTACCCCCTTTGTACATTAACCGGCCCTATATTGTATGTATGTATGTAACAAATTGTAGAAAAATGTGTGCTAAAAACACAATTTTTTGAACAGTCATACTGTCCTACTCATATACTCCTACACTATATCCAATATTCCATCTTGCTTGAATTTGAACACAAGACCTCCTTTATATGAGGTAATGCCTTTATCAAATGATATAGTACCACATTATCCGCTAAAAGCATAAATATACTACTTGTTAAAATTATATAATTTTCTCTCCCGGCACTGTAACGATTTTTTTTTTTTCTTTAGAATTTGACGCGTACAACCATCAACAATTTTTATGATTTTTTGGAGATGGGACAACAATGGAATTCTTAGCTGGAAATTAAAGTTAGTATAATATATCTTTAAGCTTTTGCCTCTCTCATACTTTATTATGGAATGATCGATCATTTATATGGAAGACGTGTACGGGTATAGACACCACTGAAAACCACTACATTTTTTTTATTATTAAATAGTGTAAATATTTGTTGAGTTTTTTTACTAGTTGCATTTCATGATAATATACCAATAACTATATAATTATAGCCTTCTAATTAAGATTATTTTTTTCTTTTGTTTAAAATTTCATTATTATTAATATATATCTTTTTCCTTCCTAGCATTTTCTATTTTGTTTTACTAGATGTTAAAATCATAGTAGTTAAAAGACATACGTAGATGATTGATCAGAATCATACCAACTTATTTCCGACTAATAAGAAGATGTCATGATGACATTGATATTTGTCCTCTTAACTTGTCCATGTTGCATGCTGATAAGTAAGTTGGGGCGTACCCAATAGGCCAATAAGGTGTTATAGGGTTCGACCGACCTCATAAACTTTTGATTTTCAATGTTATATATACGATCCAATCTCGACCAGTGTTATATATATGATCCAATCTCGACCGACATCCAAGAGATTTTGTATCCGACCCACATGAAAATTTGACGAACCAAGTAAAGCTAAATTTAAAATTATTTTAAAGCCAAAAGTAAAAAAATAATACTTAAATAACAAAATATGTATCACATGTGATGAAACTCAATTAACATTTAATAATCTAATTAAATATCTAATTAGTCATATCACATTTAAAAAAATAATAAGACCCTATTTGTAATTTAAGTGATTGAATTTGATGTTCAAAATTCATGTTTGGTTCGCTCTTAAAAATAGACTAAAATAATAAATTATTAATATACATCGTTATCCTTCATATCACAACAACTACAATTTATAAATTGATCGATTATTGTGTAAGTTGAAACTTATTAACATGACGAGAAAATTAGTGGATTTGTGTATACTTTGTTTATTTAGGTAATGTTAAACATATTTTTAAAAGAAAATTTAAACATTTACCTTCTTTTAGTATTTAATTTATAAATTTAAATAGCATTCTTTTGAATCATATCGAAAAAAAAAACAATTTTATCATATTATCGTAACCAATGAAATGATAATTTAGCGTGATTTTATTACGTATTTATGATTTAATTTATTTTTATCATTTCTTTGGTGATTTGACCCAATTCTATTTGAATTAGTCAAAAAAATAAAATAATTAACAATAAATAATTATCCAAAAGAAAATTCTCGACCCCCATAAAAAACTTTGTAGGTTCGTGTAACATCAGTGCCAGACACGTTGCCGGAACAGTGATCGCTACTGTAACTTGCACAGTAACTCAGGTAGACATTTCGTGAAACTATGTTTATGCTATTTACACTTGAGGCTTAACACTAAACTATTATGCGATTGTCTGAAATCTGATTGAAACCTTAGGGTTTAACAGTCAGAAACACATCAGACAACACAGAACTGACACACGTATGCTTGATTTGATGCTATTATGTATAAACGTATGTGAGGTTAAACAGAACGAAACCATAACGGTTGTTGTTACAGACTGTTAAACCGACGAATTATTCGTATAGGTGACGATCTGTACGAATGATTCTGAAAGTTTAAAGTTCTGAAATGATGACTAGAAAGTAGAAAACAAGAATCAAAAAGCCAAACCATCGTCGTGTTCGTGCGAATGACGATTCGAACGAATACGCGCGATGGTGACGCGTTCTGACGAAACGTAAACGAAAACGATACGAACGATAATAAATTTAAGGAAATATAATATTTCCTGTTTTACAATTTTGAAACTCATCAGAAATAGAAATAAAAGAAACTATTTTAATTAAAATATGTAGAATACACGAACAATTACCGAACCGCGTAAAAATAATAAATTACGACAAATAATTCAAGGAATATGATATTTAAAATAATTACTAACAATAACCACCTTCCAAACATTTAAAACCAAGTCTTTTTATTTAATTTACTAAAAGCGCGTAATAATCCGGAAACGTGACGAAAATGCGAACCGAGCAACCGAAACGAACCTGAATACCCTTGGGGTATTTAAACACCAAATGATGGCATTTATTTCATTTTCATGATCCCTCTCTCTCTCTCTCAAAACACTCCCACCGTTTTCTCTCTCTCTACAAGACCCAATCTTTAAATCATCATAACTTCTTCAATTGTTGATGAAATTTCGTGTTTTCGGTGTCCACGTGAAGCTCTCGTCATTCTCTACAAGGAAGTACAGCCGATCTACAAAGATATCCAGCCATTTTTGAGGTAAACGAGCTTGAATGGTACAAAAACTAGGGTTTCTTAACCCTTAGTCGGTTCACACACACACACCTGGTCAGATGGGCTATACCCTTCGAACCCCACGTATTCTGGAACCCATCTTCGCATGAATCTGCTCTGAGAACAACCCAACAACGGTAGAGGTTCGAGGGTGATGATGGTGAGCTGTTGGTTGTGACCATGGGTCGGCCGAACCTTTGCTTTGGTGGCCGAACCCTTGCTGTTTCCCCTGATATGCGAACCTGTTACACCTAACCTTCACCATTACCGAACCCTGTAACCCCGAACCTTGGCCGCTTCGCTCACCAACCACCAAACCCTCCATGAGACACGAACCCTGCTGCATTCATGCTAGAGCCGAACCTTGTGTTCAATTCTCATTAGTCGAACCTGCAGGGCCACATCTCAGCTCGCCGAACCTCACACCACCTGGCCGAATCTCCGAGGATACTGCGAACCTGGGGGGCCGAACCTAGTAGTCATGAAACATCAGCCGAACCTTTAGGGAGCACCGAACCAATGGGGCTATCACGAACATGCGTGTTCCATTCGGAATTCACGAACCTAAGGCTTGCATGGCGAACCCCCTCCTTTGGCGAACCATAGTGATGTCACGAACCTTCTCCCTTGCACGAACCTGGACAGGAACGAACCTCCCTTGACTCCCACACCTTTGAACCAGCCGAACCCTTGGATGCCACCAACCGAACCTCCATAGGAGCGAACCATAAGGTTCGCCGGATCAGCCTGGCTGAACCTTATACTACACAACTCACAAGGTTCGCTGTGATGGGGATTTTATCCATCTCCTTCTCAGCCGAAGCGTATTGCAGCCCAATTCCTTTCCAAGGCCATAGAACTAGGTCGGCCCACTCCACTTATTTCAGCCCAAACATTGTATTCGGCCAACATACATTTTGGCCCATGCACTTATACACGGCCCAAAAAACTTGTGAATTGGCCCAACCACATTACCTATTCGGCCCAGTACACTCCCTTCGGCCCAATTTCAGTAACCGGCTATGGACCACTCTAGGCCCAACATCATCCACATTGGCCCATAACACTTGAATTAGTTAATGGGTAGAATTGGATCACCATGGCCCAACAACAATTCACTTAGGGCCAAGTTCCTTAACTAGCAAATACATATCATATGGCCAAATTAAAACCCTTGGATTCATCCTACATTGGATCGGCCCACAACACATCTATTCGGCCCATCATGCTACAAACGGCCCAATGACATTTGGCCCACAACACTCATAAGGCCCATGGGACTTTAGTTCGGTCCATTAACACACAAGGCCCACTTAAATTTAGTTGGCCCAACTCCCTCTTTCGGCCCATAATAATCAAATACATGAAATAACACTCTAACTAATTGAAATTTTATAACATGCATGGGATTTGAACAAGCTACTATAAGGATTGTTATTGGCTAAGAAACCAAAGCACATGAACAATAATGTGGTATTATCTATGTGTCACTAAAATCTTTAATAAGCAATAAGGGGCCGAAAGATGACCGAGACTCACCAGTGTTAGCAAATTTTGAGGCTAACACTTACACACTTACACATCGACTATGCCTTATACTTAGAATCTACAAACATTATGAAACCAATACAGGAGCGTGAACATCACACAAGTGCAAACAAAGAGCGCGTGCATTCTTATTTTACTTAGTCGACCACATCCACAACAAGGTGAGTTCATTTGTCCCTTTTCAAAGTTATTTGTTTTACTTCGGGACTGAGAAGCATGTTATACATTTTAAGAAATTGTTGAAATGTTATTTAATGCTTTTAAACATAATCATGATGCTTACACTATGCTTATGCTTGGAAACTCTTATTTTGAGAAGCTACAAACTTGATGCTTAAACTATATGCTTGATGCTTATGCTACAAACTTGATGCTTAAACTATATGCTTGATGCTTATGCTACAAACTAGAAGCTTAAACTATATGCTTGATACTTATGCTACAAACTAGAAGCTTAAACTATATACTTGATGCTTATGCTATGAATTCCATGCTCAAACTATATGCGAATGCTTGAATTTATATGCTCAAAACTATGATTGTGTGCGAAATGCTAAGCTTGTATCTAATCATGGGCTACGTGATTGCTAAACGACTACTAGAGCAGAGCTTGTATCCATGCATTGAGATACGTGGAAGCTAAACTATGACGATGCTAAGCTGTTATCTATATAAGAGACACGTGATTGTTAAACGACTGCTAGAGCAGGGCTTGTGTCTGCTTATATAAGATATGTAAATGCTAAACTACTTGTGTGTGCACGGCTTGTGTCTATGGATGAGATACGTGATTGCCAAACGACTGCTAGAGCAGGGCTTGTATCTTCATATAGGAGACACGTAATTGCTAGACTATTCGGATACTAAGCTTAACTAATTCATGAGATACGTAATGGCTAAACGACTGCCAGAGCAGAGCTTGTATCTAGCCGTGGGCTACGTGATTGCTAAACACTGCTAGAGCAGAGCTTGTAACCACGTATGAGATTAGTGAAAGCTAAACTATGGTGTGTGAAACAATGATGTTTGTTCAATTGAGACTAAAGCTAATTTGCATAAATGCTATAAACTTATAAACTTTGAAACAGTATTCTAAAACTATGATGAGGACGAGATTGAAAGGTAGGTAAAATGCTTAATTATTATTAACAACAGTGTCATATGCGAATTAGTATGTGGTGGGATGGCGTCTGGGCGGGTTGTAGGCTCGACTCAGGGGTATGCCCTATATATAAGCATACCGATTTGGATATTACATATGAAGTTAATGAGGTTAAGGTTTTACCGAAAGAGGTTTGCTAAAGCTATTTTTAAACTTATAAACTTTATGAACTCACCAACCATTGTGTTGACTTCATTTTCTTACATGCTTTCTCAGGTGACGCACAAGAATAGGCTTAAGCTTTTGGATTGCATGCTAGGCTGCCCAGATAGCGGACCTAGTTGACTTTTGGAAGCACACATTTTGTTATTAATACGAATCACTTTTGGATGTCTTGTACAGTTACAAGATAGAAAACATTTGATTCTTTTGATAGGTTTACCGGGTTAAATTACTGAACATTGATATTGTAATTTAACTTTGTAATCCTAGTTCAATGCTTTATTGTGCTTAGTTATTCTTAACATTGATGCTATGTAAACAATCTGATCATCACGATTATCACTTACGATATCGCGCCCCGAGAACCTTCCGCCCAGCGGGGAACACGATCTGTCCCGCCGGCTCGGGGTGTGACAGTTCGTCATTGTAAATAAGCATGCCCATCCTTAAATCATGGTAATAAGGTACTTTGTATTCAATTTTTTTTTGATGTTTAGTCATGTAATATATGTTGTTATAAGAAAAGTAAAAAAATACATGTGTTTGTTACATCTATGTAACATACGTGTAACAAGTAATTATATTTTTTTTCTTTCTTTTATTTTATTATAATAACATGTATTACATACCTAAATAAAAAACAATTCTTTTTTCAAAATTTCCACCGGTTAGTATGATATTTGCGCAATGCAGCAGGAAACATAACATTTAAGTTTGATGATTTTAAAGGTTTGCATAGTTCGGTTTAAACCATAACCATAAGGTTATGTTTATTTATCACATAAACAAGTAAAACCATCGCACCCTCTTCACAGACATATGTGTTATCATCACCTCTCATCACTACATCCTTCATTGAGTTCATTCTCACGTTGTTCACTGGGAAAGGTCGTGTACACCATCTCACCACCCTTGGCCACGCCCGGGTGTAGTGGGGTTAGAGCGCAATGGGGGCGTGACCGAGGCCCATCACGCTCGGGTCACCCTCATAACACATAGCCTAACAAAAACATTTTTTTAAGTGGTTAACTAAAGGTGAATTTAATTCCTCACATAAAATATCAAATCTATTAAAAATGTCAAGCGATGATTCATTTGTTTTGAGTGGTTTTCTTTTAAAATCACCATATTCCACTTAAATTATTAAAGGCTACCAATGTGGGATAGAATGAAAAAAATAAAAATAAAATTATTGAGGTTAGATTAAAAAGTTATACTATATGTTATAAGAGTTGTAAAACTCTTAATTTTAAGAGATTTAATCAAATTATTATTTTGTCATTCTAATATGTAGTTATATATATACTAGTAAGGTGTGTGTGATATGCTTGCAATATATAAAACACTTATATTGTCGATTTGGCTTGTAAAAAAGCTCAAATGAGCTCATGGTTTATCAAGACAGCTATTTTAATTTAATTTTAATATTTAACAAAGAATGACTATTATGTTAAAACTATCAATTTAAAACGCTAAATATGCGAATGTGACATAAGTGATTTATTTGATTTGAGACAGATTGTTTTGATACTTCTATCATAGTTTACTTCTTAAAAATATCAATTTGAGACAAACTAAAAAATTAAAAAAAAGAAAGAAAAAACATGTAGTTTATGGCTTTTAAACCTTTGTAAGTTGTATTTTATCTTCTAAGAGTTGTAAAACTCTTAATTTTAAGAGATTTGATCAAATGAGTATTATATCTTTACAATATTTATTATAATATAGTAATATAGTATAGATATATATATATATATATATATATAATATTTTATGTTCATCATACATGTGTTAATTGTTACTTACGGTAAATTTGAGGAGGCTAGTAAACTTTGATTTTTTTTCAAATAGGTGTTGGTGGAAAACTTATTTACCAAATTGGGTGATTTGAAAAATATTTACCAAAATGGGTGTTTTTTCATTTATTTCTTTATTTTTAACTATTTTTGTAATTCAATCAACATATTATAATATTTTTCTATTTTATTTTCAACCAACTAATTATGAAATATGTTGATTAAATTAAAAAGAAATCATAATAAGTTAGTTCAAAATAAAGAAAATACATGAAAAACACTCATTTTGGTAAATATTTTTCAAATCATCCAATTTGGTAAATAAGTTTTCCACCAACACCTATTTGGAAAAAAAACTCAGTAAACTTTGGCTTTTGATGATAAGGGGCCAATTAAACTTTATTGAAAGGGCATCATAAAAAATATCATAAATTTGTGTTTTTGTCAACAAAATGATGTTCACGGCACAAATCATTAGCAAAATCTAATAATTGAATTTAGTATAAGCAAGTTGAAAGTTTAGACCCCTGGAACCATTTCACGTGCTAAGAATATATGGTGTATAGAAAATGTTACACTGATATTTATTCTAACAAAAGAAAGTATTGACTATTGATACATAAAAAGTTTTGAAAAAATTGAAACGCGGGGAAGACTTTTTGTTAAAAGTCAAAATTACAAGCACCACTTACTATGCAGCCCATAAAAATCAAAGTTCATAATCATTTTGGGTTTGACAAATAATTTTCTAGTTACACTATGTACGTGGTCCATAAGATGATCCCAAGTCAAACCCAACAACCCTAGTCCTTCCTTAGTCAACTAACACTCTTAAGTCAACTCCTATTTTGTTTTTTCCTATTTTGTTTTTTCTTGCTTTAACATTTCAAAAATAAAAAGAGATATTTAATAATAGTACGAAAGGGTATTTGTTATGACTTGTGAAGTAATAATATCATCAATTGTTTAAAATAGTTAGGTATTTAGGTTTTAAATTATAATATTTATTATGTTTTTTTAACTATCTGTTTAAGACAAAAGTTTTGAATTTACTCTTTCATGTTACTACTCTATTTTTACCCCCAAACAACAATTCATATACCTATTTAATATACCAATGATGTCTTTTCCTAGTGATAAGATAGAGGTATGAGAAAAGTGATAGAAGACCCAGGTCCTGGGTTTGATTCTTGATCCCACCTGGTTTTATCAGCCTTTCATCGTCGTGCCTTTAGGCGGGTGTTTGGTCGGATTTTCCCCGGGAATTGGTGGCTGCTGGGCTAGGGGCTCCATCCGTCTGGACTCGTGGCCATCTTGGCATTCTTTAGCCATTGGGGGCCGCGTACGGGGTACACGACAATTAATTAGTTGGCCGTTCAAAAGAATACCTATTTAATATACTTTTAAACTCATATAATTTTGTCGTAAACAAGACTTTAATCTTTATCAATTGAAAAAGATAAAGTTAACTAAGAGTAACTTGTATTGGACTAAAAGTCCTTTTTATAACATTTATTATACAAACACCCGTCATGGGTGAAGCTATTTAGGCTGTTTTTTTTCCATCTGTAATTTTAATTTTTCGAACGAAATGTTATTTTTAGTTAAAAATAGTGGTTTCGTCCACTTGTTTCAAAAAAATAACATGCATTTTGGGTTTCAAAAATTTTCACCCCTTTACTTAGTCCAAGCTACGCCACTGAACACCGCCTTTGCTTAGAAACAATGAGTTTTATATTACATATATCTCAACATTTATTACTTTCTAAATTTATAAATTCTAACATAAATTTCAATTAATTTAAGTTATTGAAATATAATAATATTTACAAAACATCACACAAAGCATATCAACTCACATGAACACTTAATCCAATGCTAACACAAACCTATTTAAGACTAAACACAAATACAACAATTTTATTTGGTTCATGTTTCTTGTCGTTAAAACCATGTAGGTAGATATATGTCATTCTCTATGTTTTAATCAGCTGTGAATGGTGATATATACCTATGTCATGCTTAGTGGTTGATGACCTCATTTGCTCCTTGCAGTGCAGCGAGCCGTAGCCGTTTGATTGTGGCCGCTAAGGTCAGGGATGCCCCATTTCTCAATCGTTGACTTTTGGATCATTAGACGATCAATCAAGTATTTGGATGCCTATGGTACAACCCATTAATATATTTTCTTTGAACGGCAAAGGTCTCAATCGTGTGAGTCTACTTTTTCCAGGCCATATCACTAATATCTAGTTACATAGACCTCCCATTAACACCCACAGCCAACCCAGAAGGAAACCTCATAGGAAAACCCCCTTGAACCCCACAGTAAGGGTGTTCATTGAATCGAATTTCGAATAACTCGAATATTTCAAATCGAATGATTTCGAATTTTGAAATTTTTATGAGCATTCGAATTCGAAATTTATTCGAAAAATCCAATTCGAATTCGAAATTCGAATTCGTTTCATATTCGAAATTTGATTCTATTCGAATCGAATTCGACTATAATTCGAATTAGTTTGATTTGAATTTGATTAAAAAATTGTTTACACTTGCTATCTTTATATATTCAAAATATCAAATAATCGAAACCTTTAACATCCAAATATCAAATAATCAACATCTAAGTTGTAATATTAAATATATCATTTAAACTAATAAAATGATAAATATTTAATATATAATGCCAATGATAACATATATAAAACATAAAGTGACAAATAATCAAAATATTAGAAATTAACCAAAATGATCAATTTTTCGAGCTTCACGATTGATGCTTTTGTTGTGAATGTTTACGTTTCGTGTATTTAAAAGTGTTAAAATTATGGTTATTTTATAATTAAATTAACATTTGTGTAATAGGCTTTCAGTTTTTATAAACTAAAGTAACTAACTAACTAAAAAGCCTAATTTTTAAATATAGTAACTACTTGTATATATAAAATAAAAAAATATAGATAATTTAAATTCGAATTTCGAATCGAATCGAATTAAAAATATGAAATTCGAAATTAGATATTATACAACGAATCGAATCGAATTCGAATGTGAAAATTTGAATCGAATTTCGACTTAATGTTTTTCGAATTGAAATCGAATCGAATTTCGATTATTTCGAGTCATATTCGAAAACTGAACACCTTACCCCACAGACCCCCTTTTTACTACGGGAGGGTTTCGAACCCGAGACCTCTCATTTGGAAGAAACCCGGGGTACCGTGAGACACTGCCTCGTTGGTATGTCGGCAAATATATAGTTCAGAATTTCCTTAGTTAAACGATAAAAACTAGACAATGTTATAAATACAGACGTGTTATTTACATGCCTTAATGTATATTACGTTTTCAGTTGACTTTTATTTTTCAAATATTGTTTTTGAATTATATGACGCAACATATTATTTCTTGAAGGACATACATTTGTTTAATTATAGACGTATTTTTTACATGACGTAATGTATACTACGTTTTTTGTTGACTTTTTTTTTTCAAATATTATTTTTGAACTATATGACGCAACATATTATTTCTTCAAGGACGTATATTTTTTAAATTATTTGACATGATATAATATTTTCTTAATATGCGTGACAATTATATAATGTAGCATTGTTTCGAAACTTACTATGTAAATTGTTACATGTTAATTTATTTGATCATTCAATTCCTTGCATCAATTACTATGCAAGTGACATATATTTGAAAATATCATTAAACATTACAAGCTAGCTTTCTGACAAAAAAAAGAATAGGGAGATTTTAAGCATGTGCGGTCGAATCTAATCAAATCTGTCACGCCAGACATTTACACTTACTGTTACAACCACCTATATTGATTTATGATTCTCTCGCATACAGGTAAGTTTTCTAGCGACCATATCCCTTATTTTTGTATTTTGTTACATATCGTATGTTGAATGTGGTTTTTTTTCAGGATTTTTTTATGTATTTGAATGATGTTTGGTTAGACAAATATAAAAAAATGTTGGTGTTGGGCTTAGATTTTAAACTTGTTCTATATAAAACTCAAAATTCACCACCTCTGCTAAGTACCTCCTCCCCTGTTTGTGATAGGATCTATGACGGTATGACTAGAGCTTTTAGCCAACGTAATTATTAGCTTTACAATTGTCTTGTTTTTACGTTTAATCCATATCAAATAAAATAATTACTAGTTACTATTTTCTAAATATTAAATACGATTGACTTTGCCATCAAAATTTAATTATATTTTTAAAATTATATATATATTGACGCATGTCTTAGTAACGACGTCATGATCAATTTCAACCGTTAAATCATATTGAAATTAAATATTAACCATTTAAAATAGATGGTTGGCGGTTTACATGGTAGTTTCCACTGATTATGGCAGTTGCATTGAGGTTTCAGAAATTTACTAAGTTTTGTGACAGTAACGGGGTTACGTCGGTTTTTTGAAGGCTAGGTTGGTTATTAACGGTTTCAGTATTTACGTCTTTACTGATTTTATTTTTTTATATTTTTTTCTCAATATTACTAGATCTTGGTATAATTAATTACACCAATATTATCTGTATATATATGGACGCTGATGAACTCAACTGACTCCAAATAAATTCTCATATGTTGAAATTCATCATGATTAAATCATGGCCTTTTAAATTAGACGATTACATCAATTTTGTTGCGGTTTATAGCGGTTTTCAGTTATCTACTGATCATTAACACATGTACAATGTTTTGATACACGTTATATGTCATTATTATATGATTATTATTTTATTTCTAAATATTTTAAGAAATATAATTTGAATTTAATAGTCAACCACATAACTAGCATAAAATTAGTTGTTTTTAGTTAGAATGTAAATTAATAAGGCAATGGGATGATAATATTAAAGTTGCCGGTCATATAATGATTATAAAAATACTTATATTCAGACCAAATTTTATTTTATTTTTTGTTTTGACCAAGTTTTATATAATTTTAAAAATTAAAATTACAATCGATTTTTGGCTTATCTTTTTGATAAACAATACATTGAACTTATGAATGAATATTTTCTTTAGCTACTTTTGTGACCATAACCTTTTTAGTCGCCTATCAATCTTATCACTACATTGGCAATCGTTCTTGTCGGCTTTAACTTTTGGTTGCTTTTGCCTCTTTTTGTATCATGAACGTATTTCTTGACAAGCAGCCAAGATTAGATTTTATGTGAAGGAAAGAAGACTCAAGTTCTCAAAGCTTTATTTAAAATCTGTTTTATAGGGTTTTCTTGTTTTTTTTTTCTTTTCTTTTCTTTTTCAAACCAGTTCGTCAATGTGCGGACGTAGCTCCCCATGTCTGGGTACAAGGTAGACTAGTGCGGGTTGTCTAACAATAGCGGTGATTAGGGTGTACGTTCCGATTTTTTCGGTTTTTGAGTGATATTATCTGTTAGAGGAAATTGTTTGCAAATATTTTGTATTAATTGTAATTATCCTAATTTCTTGTATTCAGCTATTGTCTATCCGTAATTCTAGGAGAGATCTTTGTAATTTACCAAGACCACAATACCTCAATCATTATCGAGGTTGATATTCATTCTTTTTCGATATGGATGGCAACAATGGTCGAGGAAACTAAGGCACTTCATCACAATCACACGTGGACGGTGGACGTTAGTTCCGCGACCGCCATCTATGAATGATGCGGATTCTAAATGGGTGTTTCGTACTATTGACCCGTTAAAAATAAAACGAAACGTTATACGATTTGAAATACACTACATAGATTATGAGCCCAAGTCTATTTTTTTTCTTAAATGACGTTTAAATCATCAAACATATATGTCTATCTGTCTATCTGTCTATCTATCTATCTAATATTTGTGTGTGTGTATATCACATGGGTTTGTCCGTTTTTAATTTACCGGTTTTAGGGAAAATCATAAACAAACCATTCACTACAGTTTCAAATTTTTGAAGTTGACCAATCAAATGTTTTGAAAAAAACCAACCATTAAACCAAATTGATGATCAGTTTGGACAGTTTCTTGTTTGAATCCCAACTGTGAACACCCTATCAGTGATATTGTTTTTATGTAAATTTTACGTATAATATATATCTAATTTGATGTTCATATTTTAAATACCCCTAAGATAAATAGAGACAACCAAGGAAAAAGACAAACAAAGACTATACATGCATATCCTTATGTTCCCTAAGATGTCTCTATAATTAGACTGTACCTTAAAACTATCCTCTTCTCATTTTTCATTTTTACCAAATGTTTTATTTAGAGTCTTGTCTTTTGTAATGAGAGGTTATGGGTTCAATCCCATACAAAGCTGTAATTATAATGGACAGTAAGCTTAAACGTTCAAAAAAAAACCTAATGTTTTATTCATATGTGTTTCAATCTGATTATGATAAACTAAAAAGCTTATAGCTAAAAAAAACTTCAAAATTATAGGGGTGTTTACGAACCAAGTCAGTTCGTGAAATACTTGAGATTGGATCGGTTCGAATGAGCCGAGTCATAACGAGTCAGAGCTCGAGCCCAAAAGTGTGGCTCGTTTAGTCATCGAGCCCGAGCTCGAGCTTTACATATCGAGCTCGAGCCGGCTCGCGAGCCTTAACGGGCTTTTTAAATATATAATTTTTAGTTATTATATTAAGTGTTTATTCATAAAATTAGTTATTCTTATATATAAAATTACGATAAATATATTTAAATCAAATATTGTATGTTAAATTTAGAAAATATAATTATAAATATAATTAAATTAGTAATTAAAGTAAATAAATTAAATAAATAACATCTAAATAAGCCAAGTTCGAGCTTAAAAATTTTCTAACGAGCCGAGCTCGAGCCTTAACAAGCTCGAAATCGGCTCGGCTCGTTTACACCCTTTGAAAATTATTAATTTTAAACATACAAACCTTTGATCCGTTACTCTTCTAAGAAAATGAACCATTTCATTATCTGGTGTTTTAGAAGCTACAACCAGGGCTAGCCCCGGGGAGGGCGAAGTGGGCGATGACCCCGTGTCCGGCCGGGTTTCAAAATTTTATAAAAAAATTATATATCATATTATTTATTTTTTAAACATAAATTATTAAGTTAATTTTTTATAAGGACCTAATTTTTTTTTCTTGACTTAGGCCCTAGAATTTTTTTCATTCTCGGGACCGACAACAACAATTGTGATGTGTACACCGAAACAACTAAACAATGGACAAAGTATCAATTTTGATGCAATAAATGAAACTGACTACAAGCAAAAGACAAGTTATTGAAAAGATTAATTGAATGTTCAATATGTATATAGTTGGGATGATGTTTGTTTTAGTATGAGATAATGAGTAGAAACCAAGGAATGACATTACAACTTTATATGAATAACATACAATAGAAGCATGTAACATGAAATGAGCATGATTTGATTAATCTAGATTAAATATTATTTGGTAACTTTGCATGAAATCTAAATTGTCTCCCTATCTAACCATTTTCCAACTTCAAAATCATGAAATAGTTTAAATTAATTTAAATCTATGCAACTACATATTTTATAAATAGAGATCGGTTGAAGACATAATCGAAATATAGATTTGTTGAATCAAGATGTGTAATAAGATGATAAAACTAATCAAGATGTGCTTCAAACAACCAATCAAACTTCTATGGTTCTCACTTTTGTTATTGGAATGCAAGTATCTCTCTCGATCAGTTATATCACGAATGCACTATTCAATTGATATATCTATACTATATAATAACACAATAACAATTGGCCACTTGTCATCTTTTGGTTACACTACAAAACACTTGGCATAAAATGATTAGGCAAATAACAAATAATGACACATGTCATCACCATGTTAATCTTTAATGTTTTAATAACAACTTTCAATTAATAAATACAACCAAGTCAAACCTTCTAATTTAAAAAATCAATTTTATTTTCTTTAAATTAGAAAGACACACATTTCAAATTTGATAATTTTAATTAAAAAAACAAAAATAATGATAATAATTATATTTTATAAATGACTTTTATTTGTATAATTATTAAAACCTTTAAACATTCACACTTTTATTAATTATATTTACTAAATACTTTTTTTTTTCAAAATGCAAGTATTATAATTATATTCACATAATTGATCATCATTTATATTTATGTTAATTATATTTTTAAATTAAAAATTTCAAACAATACACTTTTATTTAACTAATATAAATACACACTTATGATTAATTGTTTGCAAATATGTATTTGTTCTATCTTTTATCAGTTTTTTAAAACCTATATTTTTTAACATTACAAATTTTTTGCCAATACAAAATATTAATTAAAAAATTATTTTTTATGTATAAATTTATTATTTATTATTTAATTATTAAATAAACAACTCATCCTACATACATTTAAGAAATAGAACAAATATGATGATTCGAAAGAACAAGTTTTGACGTATCTTTTTATAGTTGTGATTTTGGTTATTTAATTTTGAACTTTTGTCATTTTATCACATTTTATGTTCAACTCTATTGCTTAAATAAACAATCATTCTAAATTATTAGATATTTTTAAATTTTAAGTTATTTTTCTATATTTATCCGAACATCTATCTAAAATGGACTAATGTCTATATATATATATATATTCAATTTTATACAAAAAATAATTACTTTGGCATTTACAACTTATTTATTTAATTTATTCATTCAATCTCAGTTAAATGAACTATTTATTTCCAATAATCTTCATTTTGTAAATTAAGCAACAAAAATTATCTCAAAAATCATTTTACAATTTCAATTCTTAATTACTAATTCATATTATGTAATTTAATTTTGCGAATCAGCCCGTGTAATACACGGGTCAATATACTAGTTAAACAATAAAGAATCAATTAATTAAATATTGATAAAATTACTTCCTCACACAACTTTGTTAGTTACTAGGTAGGCCACATGTAAGTCTGGTAAAATATGCGAGTTGGTTTGGGTTTGGTCTGGTCTAGTATGGGTCCAACGGATTCGTGTTAGTATGGGAAAATGAAATACTTGTTCAGTTAAACCAACTCATTTATCTTGTTTTGTGTCAAAATTGCCAGGTCTAACCATATTTAATATAATAATAGTTCAATGTTCAAATTGGACTATGAAACAAATAAGACGATGACTAATAAAGATCGATAACAGCCAACTGTAGAATTGAGTAATCAACTAATGAATCTCTGAAAAATTGACTATATATTGTCCTCAATAGGGAAAAGAACCGTCTTCATGAAGTAAGTCAACTTCGAAATTTAGTGAAATACTAGCATTTGTAAAAGTTAACCATGTGTTGTTGAGTTAATTACTTAGCTTCACTACTTATGGACAAGAACGTTAACAAATTATTAGTTGGTTTAAAATGACACCTTGGGATGTAAACGAGTTGATTCAAGCACATGCTTCCTAAGGCTTGAGGTTAATTAGCTTATTTTGACTTAAGAGGTTTCAAACTCGAGCTCGGTTTGGCTCATATTTCTTTCTTTTAATTATATATATATATATATATATATATATATATATAATTACTTCATCAATAACATAATATATACGATTTTATTATATTTATCATATTTATTATATAAAAACAATTATTTATATAAATATACACTTGTATAATTTAAATAAAAAAATATATAATCAAAAAGCTCGTTTAGGATCGCGAACCGACTTAAGCTTCATATATGAAGCTGGAGCTCAATAACTAAAACGAGCCATATTTTAGGAATCGAGGTCATACTTGGTCTAGTTTAATCTTATGTCGTTCAAGATTTTTACCTCACCAATCTCGAGTATCTCATTAGTTAGCTTAATTTATTCTACTGACATTCCAAGGAACATTGACGAAGCTTTTATAGGCCAGGGGGACCACCCCTCTTTTTTCGTCTGTAGTGTTATTTTAGTTAAAAATAGTGGTTTTGTCTCCTTTCACTTCAAAAAAATAACATGTTTATTGAGTACAGTAAACTTACCCGTTTCAAGTCATTAAAGCTCTGCCACGGCCAAAGAAAACAACCATATGTTGACCTTATAGAGATTACAATCTAAAGCCGATTACACTTCAAAAGTTAATTAAAGTGAATATTGAAGTCTAGAATCTAAATGTTGATGCTAATCTTTCGTGACAACTAGTCTGCGTAGGACTAATGTCCATGAGATCTGATAAATATTTTATAGACTCTTAATTATATCTTAAAATGAAGAATGGTATGAACTAGAGGTGGCAATTTTTACCTAAATCAAAGGAAATGAGTTGGTTTGAGTAAACATTTGCAGTATAATGGGTTGAAATGAGTAACATCATTATATTGAATGTGTTGAGATGGGTAGCATTTAAACATAATGCGGGTCAAGATAGGTAACCATAAAATTATGTAAATGCAATGGATTCAAACATTTAAAAACGATTAATAACATACTTGATGAGAAAATCACTAAAAATTATTCAAATGGACTGTTTGCTTACTTATAACACATCTTAAGCTAACTAAATTGATGTTTTTTAATAACAACCCATTTAGACCCGAACTGGTTTTGCTTAAAACTTGTTTTGATCCGCACCCATTCATACCCGAACCCATTCAGACCCGTTACCCAACCCGCCCATTTTGCTAGGCATAGTATGAACATCCTTCATGTTTACGGTAAATGAAATTCTTATCATTGGAGAGTTTCAAATAAGGGTTTGCTTATTTACATACTCAATTTTTTTATTTTAACACCACCATCCGACCTTATATGACATGTATAGGTTTATACGATACGTATACCCTCTTTGAACCCAATAATTCGGCAATAAATAGGGATGGCAATGGGCCGGGTTTGAGTAATCTCAGTCCCATACCAGTTTATAAAAGTATGTTCCATACCCGTCACAAAACCCATCGGGTATCTATCAGGTATTTACCCAGCGGGTATTGGGTTTCGGGTATCCCGGCGGGTTTAGTTAAATATACTTGTTGAAAATAACTGGTTTAAAACACATCGGGTATCATGTAACTAATAATAAATTTATTTTTTTTATAACCAAAAACTATATGTTAAACATGCCAAGAACAAACTATTAATATATCAAATAACATGAAATTTCAAAATGTCATAAGTTGATTATCATCATTCAAGATAAACCAAAAAATAACAATCAACAAAATGGTTCAAAAAAATATTGCAGTTGACACAAAAAAAACAAAGATAAAAAAGAAACAAATTATATAAACAATTTCTAAAGTTCAAAAGAATAAAAAAGAAACAAATTCTATCTAATTCAAATGTATATAAATGAGTATTTATAATCGGGTACATGGGACGGGTAAACGGGTATATATAATCGGGTAATCGGGCCGGGTAAACGGGTATATAAACAAATCCCAAGCCCATCCTATACCCGCGAAAATTTGAAAAATTAATCTCATACCTAGCCCAATACCCATCGGGTTTGGGAATACCCGTCCCATATGTAGCGGGTTTCGGGTAAACCAGTCGAACGCGGGTTTTTTTGCCATCCCTAGCAATAATTGGTCTCGTATACTAGTCGTATAAAACTTACACACCTCAAATAGGCAAATACGATGCTAGTCGGTTAATCATTTCCCAAATTCGGTTTGGTTCGGTTAACAGTAGGTTTTTTTTTTTTGAAAACCGATTAAACCGAATCATGTAAAACGAAAAAACCGTTAACCGAATCGATGTGCACACCTGGAATTTGATAATTAGTTAACATTTGATTGGATAATTATATAATCTCCATCAAGTTATCATCAAGCGAAATTGAAGTTGGGCAATCAATATCCTTTTGTATTTTTTTAATATAAAGTCATTTCATGCGTATCGTATACATATATACAACGTATTTGTTAAATGAATGTATTCTAGAAGATAATAATTATATCTAAACAAGGTTTAGTTTTTTGGATGTATAAATTAACTTTTCTTGGTATAAACTGAGCAAACATATGTTGAAAGTGACTTCGAATAAACAAAACAAAATTCGTTGTAGTGGATTTCCTTGTCGACACTTTTGACGCTGAAATCATATTTATTTTTTATTTTATAAAACATAAAAAAATATGAAATTACGAGAGTTTTAGAAGAACAATTAGGTTTATGAGGAAGGATCGGCAGGGTGGCGACGGGCTGAGGTAGACGGCGGAAGACGACGCATATTACTTACGTCACTCTTCGTTTTGACTTCAAGAGTGTTTATTATTATTAATTTAAAACAGTCAACGATCGGGGTCCACGCGCATTCGCGTGCTCATTAGGCCCAACGTGTACCCTCACTTTCAGAGCCTGAAAACGACGGTTTTCTTAGCCCACTATTCGCTAGTGGAAACTAGAACGACGTTTAAAAAAAAAACAGATATTTTCCTCCCACGTCCTATCACATGATTTCGAATCCCTTCTGCAGCGAAAAATGGGTCTGAGGGAGGTTATGATGTTTTCCCAGTGGGGTTTCCATCTGGGGTGGTTGAGGTGCCTCATTGGAGGTTCTGGTAACTAGAACTTGGTGACATGACCTAGAAACAAACAGTGGGTTCACACAATTAAGACCTTCGCCGTTCAAAAAAAAACATGATTTCGAATATTAAAACACAAACATACGAAATGTGATTATATTCTAATGTAAAATTACGAGAGCCTATACCTTTAAAAAAATCCAAAACAATTGTTCAAAAATTCAAAAAATCTGGGCTTGGCTAAACCTTGAACTAAATAAAAAAAGAGAAAACATCATAAAAATATCATCAACTTTTCGTTTTGTCCCAATCAAGGAACTCAAATTTTTTTGTTCCAATTAAGTCATTTAAGTTAATTTGGTGTTATAATCATATGTTTTTAACCTGAATAGTATGTAATGCATGTTGACTTAAGTTTGAATGAATAATTTTTTTAAAGAGATGACTGACTTAAATCAATAATTATTAATTATAATTAATATCTGACAAAAAACAAATAATTAATAATTAGTTATTCATGTCAGTCATTTTTTTAAAAAAAATTATTCACTCAAACATATATCAACATGTATTATCTGTTATTCAGGTCAAACATATAATTATAACACAAAAATAATTTGAATGACTTAATTGGGACAAAAAAAGTTTGGGTGACTTGATTGGAAAAAAATGAAAATTTGGTTACACTTCTGCGAAATTGTCTCATAAAAAAATACATCGCCCGTAGAATGTTGAATATCAAAATTAACTAAAAAAGTCATCACAATAGCTTTCAACCCTTTGTAAAACTTAAAAGCATACTTTATTGTAAAATAGAGTGTCACTTTGCTTTAAATTTTAAAAACGTAGACTGTTGTAAATGTGAGCTTCAAAAACGGAAATACAAACGCAAACACAATGACAAACATAACATTCATATAAGAAAAACTTAAAACTGAAATACTTAAAAAGGGTTGTAAAATTTTTTTTGTCTGATATTAGAATAGTTAAGCGTTTGTGGCCAAAATGAAAAATCAAAATTTAAATAAAAAATCATAATATTCAAACGTTTGTTGCCAAATTGAGGAAACCAAAGAAAATAACATTGTAAGAAGTTTTTTTATCTAAAACTTTTATGACCAAAATAGTAAACCAAATGTTTAATGGTTAAACATTTTGTAATTAAAATGAAAAAAAAAGAAGAAGAAGAAGCAGCAGCAGTTAATAAAAATGTAAATACAACAACAAAAATAATCTTGATAAGAAAATCTAAAAGTAAAATACTAAAAAAACTATAAGTAATTTTTGTGTCTTAAAGATATAACGGAAGAAAAAAAAACAAATCAAATACATTTTTAGTCACCATGTTTAAAACTATAAATATAATGAAAATATTTGTGAGAATATTACACACATTGTCTATATAGTTTGCTGATATTGCGAGGTTTGTCTCAAATACTAAAAATTGTAATCTTAGTTCAATATTTGAGAGAAAATTTCATAAATACATACATACACACACACACATACACATACACATACATACATACATGGATGAAAAGAAAAAATAACTCACTCTTATTACGATAACTCGAAACCCTTAAAGATGAAGCCTGATCTAGGATTTTTTTAACATCATTTTAACACACTTAAAACAATTTCTTGTTTTATGAGTACGTAATTAAGATTGGTTAATATAAATTGTGTTAATTAAGATCGATTAATATAAATGATTTATAAGTCGATACAACTATTTAATTTACATACTTTTAAATTCATATGAAAATTCAAAAATCTCGTCCTGCTTTAATATTTGTTATTTAACAAAAAATTAAATGCTATTAATAAAATGAGTTATTCAACATTTTTGCATTTTTTTTATTTTTTGAAACGAATAATATCAGTACAACTATTTTAAAAAAGTTTATAACGATACGTATTATAATTATTTTAGTAGTATTTAAATAATTTTAATATTGCTTAAATAATTAGTTTGAATATTAATCCGTATTTTTTAATTTTACTTTTTTTTGAACGGCCAACTAATCAACTGCCGGGTAGTCCGTACGCGGCCCTCAATGGCTAAAGGATGCCCAAGCTGGCCACTAGTCCAGACGGACGGAGCCCCTAGCCCACCAGCCACCAATTTCAGGGGAAAACCCGACCCATTCACCCGCCCAAAGGCACGACGGTGGAAAGCCGGTAAAACCGGGTGGGATCAAGAATCGACCCATGACCTAGGTCTTCTATCACTTCCCCCGTACCTCTATCTTACCACTAGGACATAACATCATTGATATTTTTTTTATTTTACTAAGTTTTATGGTGAAAGTTTATATGCGCCTTAGGATGACTGATAAACGAGCCTTTGTGATAATATTTTGAAATATATAGAACGGAATCCGGGTGATTATTTGATTTTCAAAGAGTAAGGTCATGTGCAGTGGTGCTTACACGACTATCACTCCACGTATCCGTCACGTAGATGCCACATAAATAACCAACATCATCACATCCTAATATCTTAACGTCATCATCACATGTATTATTATCACCCCTTATTAGTTATCAAGCTCTTCACCCCACTTTTTTTTCCCGTTTATTCTCTTTTCACGCCATGAGCTTGGTCATGTATAAGCCCCTCACGTCTTGGTCACACCCCTGTGTAGTGGGGGAAGGGCACTAAGAGAGCGTCACCGACCCTCTCATGCCCATATCACAGGTCACTACCAAATCACAGGTTACTACACATAGCCTAATTTAATCAGATCTACCATGAAGATATTGTGTACTCAATATTCCTCTCTGACTGCTGGACATTTCACTTACTTTTATCTTTAAAGTTGAAAATCAATTTGTTGCTTATCAGATGTCAAATTGTCAGCCGAAACATATGGGATGATGGAGTTATTACTTTGTTTTTTGTTATTTTTTTATATAAACCTGGTGTTTCTCTTCTCCTCCGCATTATGTGGCGTGAAATTCATGCGAATATATCTCGTGTTAGGGGCTGTTTGGTATAAGAGACTACCTCTAGATAGGGATCATAGTCTCTTAATGGTTAAGATCCTAGCTAAAAGGTAACATTAAGATGTAACATTTTAATCATTCAAACTTACGATTACATTTTAACCATTGAGAGATTATGAATCGCCCTTTAATGATAAGTAAGAGACTACCAAACAACCCTTAATAAGAAATAGTGGATTACCAGTCGCAAGATATGGCGACCAACACGATCTTGAATAGATAACGCAGATAAAAAAGTGGTGATTGACACTCGGCCGCAAAACCCTAAAACATAAATGATGTAAAAGTGAGCATCATTTTGCCGTAAAAGCTGAAAGCATATTCGGTTGTAGAATAAAAACTCGAAAATCCTGAATTAAACAAAAAAAACTCATAATGACAAAACAAATTACCATTCCCCATCTTTATCTTAAATAATTAAACTATAGCTATATATTTAAATATATTAATTACCAATTTTTGCAATAAGCAACCCCTCAAAAGTTAATGATTATAAAGCTTTCTTTAGTAGCAACTAGCAACTTTTTTTTTTAACGGCAAATGTTATCTCCTTCTAAATTAATTACATCATTGCACAGGTTAGAACTCATGATCTCCCATTCTAAAAGACAAAGCCTCTTAACAAGTGGGTCAGCCCCTACTTTTTTTATAATTCAAAACATAATATCAATAAGAGTAAATCACGTTTTTGGCCCCTGTGGTTTTTACATGTTTTAACTATTTCGACACAAAATATAATATTTTGTCCATTCAGCTCCTATGGTTTAGACAACTTTCGGTTTTTACCCCCTCAAATTTAACTATTATAACGGTTTTGGCCTAAAACATAACTATAGTTGGGGGCCAAAAACGTTAATTGCCTAAAACACATGGGCTGAATTGATAGAAGATTCGATTTTGGACCGAAATAGTTAAACACTTAAACCACAAGGGCTAAAACCGTAAATTACTCCACCAATAACTACCAAACACCGTTAACATTGAACTTGTTTATGCCAAAGGAACAACTAAACTACTTGATCAACAGAAAACTACAAAATTAATTTAGGGAAGATTGGTTTCTAACAACCCCCACCAAACAACATACAAAGTATTACAAACACACCGCGGCTTTCTAAGGCCCTCAAATTAAACCCTGAAAACTGGACCCACATTAACACAATGGACCCACCTTAATTTAGAAGTAACCCACCGTCAAACGCATAAACTCAGGTCGCTGCCTGTAAAGTAGACTGAACACACAAACATCCATGGCACCCTCTCAGATTGCAAGACGATCGGCACCATCATCACTCGATACCATGACCACCCTCTCCACCATCATTTTAACGGCAAAAATCGCCCCCTTCACTACTGATCTTGAAAACCTTCTGAACCGCAACCATCGTTGGAGATTGTTGAAGACCAAACCAACGAAAGCAGAAGTTGCATATGAAATCAGAATCAAATTGGACATCTGGGCGTTAATACAAAAAAAAAAAAGGAAGGAAAACCGGGGAAAGTGGACGAGTCATCGAACCCACATGGCTTAACTCTAGAGGCTCACTAAACGGTTCTGGTTGAAAACCGGTTCGTTTTCAACTGGTTCTTAATCGATAAACACAAAATAGAGATTATCTCCTTTTAAATTACTCCAAACTAATTAAACCATTACATAAGTTATAACCCATGACGTTTTGTTATAAGAGAATACTGATTTAAGTTTAAAGAAATTGCTTTTTTTTCCTCCCACATCTACTTTATGAAGCTAAAAGCCTTTGAGTGTTGCTATTCATGGACAATTTGTACTTTTATGCTTAAGCTTATGTTTAATTAGAGGGTTTGATAAGAGTGTCATACGTGTAAAATAAAGCTTTTGATTATTCACGCTTGTGACTAGAGCTATTTATGAAATTTTGAGTATCAAGTACGGAGACTAAAATGAGCCCTATACATATTAAAATTTAATAAATTGATAATAGTTGGTATAATAAATAATCTATTACATATAATGAAATAAAATTATTATAACAAAGTCATGTTTTTTACATAACAAAAATATATTTTTTGAAAAATAAAATTTATAATATTATATATAAATTACATATAAAAAACTTCAAAATTTATGGTCCTTAATTACCAACTAAAAACAAGCAGTTTATTCCTACAAATTAACTAGAAATTTGGTTTACCCATAATGAGTATTGAATTTTAATTAAATGCTTTAACATGGGAGTTGTTTAGCATCTTTTTGCATATATTGGAAGTTGTTTGGGTATCAAAAGAAAATTTGAAAAGACATGTTATCTTTTTGTATTCACACAAACAAATAAATTATTTGGGTCCATGCACTTCGTAATTCTTTTGGTTGTAATTGGCTCGACCATACATTTTTTAGCTAACAATTTTTTCTATTTTTTTCCGTGATTTATTTCATCTATTCCATGACCACAACAGGGGAGGATACACGTTACACCACGATTTTGAGAACCTCAACTTATTTTAAGTATGAACATCTTAACACAACTTGATCCCACTGAGACAAGTTTCCTTTATGGCTCAACCATACCTAAGAAGTAATATTCAGTCGATCCTTGAAATTAAAAACCTACACTGTCTATAGATCCAAAGTTTTTATACAATTAGACTAAATAAAGTTTAATATTTGTCAATTTTTTTAAAATACCATTACATTAATTTTCTAATTTATTTTTTAATAAATGCATATTCAAAATATATTAAAAAATTACTGTTTTGTAAAAAATACAATTAAAATAGTTTATTATAAAATGTTGATTTTTCTTCGTTTGTAACCAATAATTTTCTTTATTTAATTTGTGTAATACATGAAATACTAGTTTACAATTTTGTGAAAAAATTTTTTTTTAAAAACAATTTTGAAATGTTAACTTTTTTAAAATGAAATTAAAAAAATATTATTGTTTTACCATCTACATTTCTTATTTATACACATTTTTAATTGAATTTATCTCACAATTATCATTCTATAATTCATAAACCTTCATCACTAATTAATATTAAATTTAATTTATTCAAGTAACACACAAGCTTTAGCCTAGATTTTTTGTAGAGAAAAAATAGCATTTTTGTAAAACAACTTTTATAAAAATAGATTGTTTAAAAAATAAAATTTAATTAATAAAAGATTAAAGGAAGACCGATTTCGTTGATTTGTTGGTTTGTAAGGTCAATAAGGCAATTAAGTGATATTGTGAAACAATATCAACTTACTAAAAGGTCTTATGTTACTCATAACCACATGTTTTGTATATGTTTTTTATAATACTTGCCAGAACATATAGGGACACATGTCATGTTTGTTACTCGTTAAAAAAGGATCGTTTTTTAAAGAAAATAATGTGTTTATTTTAAGCCTCTTAATGCTTTGAACGAGGATAGAAATTAGATCGATGTGGAATCATGGCCAAAGATATGATCAATTAAATTGGCTACAACTCATTCCAACTAGCATTGACCATTTAGTACAATTCTTATTGCTTAATTAGAAAGTCAATTTTAGCCGAAAGTGTGATTTAAACAAGTTTAACTTATGCTAGAAACAAAATATTTCTCATACCCCTCAACATTGTAATTACATCAAACTAATTAAACCTATTCTCAAAAGTTATTATTTAAGGTTACAATTTTGCCTCTCCAAATTAAGATTCAAAATTGCCCCAAAGATAATTAGCATCAAAATCGCTTGCGTCGAGAGGATCTGCTGGAGAAAAGCAAACTTCATTCTTTTGTTTATGAATCTGTCCAAATTGAATTTCGAGCATACCGGAAGCACAACCCATAATCGAAGGGGCCAATCAACAATTCATACACACACATATGTATATATATTCATTTGGTAAAAAATTAGTAAAAAACACACTCAAAGTTATGTAAATTACTCCTGAATGAATAAAGTGAGCTTAAATAGCTTGGCTCGTGAGTTAGCTAAGATCAACACGTTAAAACTCAAACCAAGTTGGCCTCAAATAAGCCTAAGCTCATGTTTCTTTTAGGTCTCATTTAATAAACAAGCTCGAGCCCAAACTTTATATATTGAGTTCGAGCTTGCTTGTGAACCTAAATAAGATTTTTTTATATATGTGTATTTAATGTATTAATCTATCTATTTATGCAATAATAGTTATTGTAATAAAATTATGATAATATAATTAAATAATATATACAAGGTCGTTAATGATTTATAAAAAGAGAATTACAAATATATATATATATATATAGAGAGAGAGAGAGAGAGAGGAATAGTATCATATGATAAATAATCTTTGAGTGTTAACCTTTAAACTCATTTATGCACTACAAGAAATCTTCTCTGATACGACACACTTTCCCGACGACATGTCGTCAGCACAACTTTCAACGCTAAAGCTTCGTCGCTATAGGGTTTTTAAGTCGTCGGGAAAAGCTTCATCGGCATAGATTACTTTTCCCGACGACATGTCGTCGCCCAAGAACGTCGGTAGAAAAATAATTAATTTAAAATAAATAAAAAAAATTATGATAATATAATTAAATAATATGTACAAGGTTAATCATTTATAAAAAGAGAATTACAAACATATATATATATATATATAGAGAGAGAGAGAGAGAGAGGAATAGTATCATATGATAAATAATCTTTGAGTGTTAACCTTTAAACTCATTCTTGATCACCATTATTCTAAAAAAATATATGGTTCATATTAATTAACATTAAAATTTGATTTTTTTTTAACTCTAGAACAATAAAAAAATCAGCTTCAATGCATGTCACATTTTTTTTCATGATTTGAAATGAGTGGTGAAAATAAGTTTATAGATGAATTCTCTAAGAATAAATTATTAATTATATATATACGCACACGCACACAAACACAAACACACACATATATATAATTAGTAAATAAGAAAAATAATTAAATAATCATTAAATAATAAAAAAGCTTTAACTTAAAAAAATGTAAAGTTAATTCTAACTGTTACAAACTTAAGTTAGAGCTCTATTAGATATAACAAGTCAATCTCAACCTAAAACAAGCTAAGGCCCGGATTGACTTGTTTGGTATACGAATCATTTCATCATTACTTTCGTTTATAGATACCCTTAAAAGTTTATAAACAACTAAATTTAAAATATGTTATATTTTAAAAATGGTAAATTAATATGTTTAATAGTTTATAGATTAAATTAAGTACTTTTTCTTGTTATACATTTTTTTGTTTGTAACTACAAGCACTAATTAAGAATTTAAGATTGTTAGATAAGAATTTTGCTCTAAATATGAGTCATTCTATCTTATTAGAGACTTATCTTTTAAACTAGAGGTTTTAGATTTAAAATAATCATACAATAAATATATTAGTTTAAAGTAAAAATAAAATAAATTTGACGATTATCTTTCCAAAGTGTGTGTGTGTAGAACTTAAGAGGAAAATTAAATAAGAAAATAAAAAGAATGATATATATTGTGGTAGTTGAGAAGAAAAAAAAATCTATGGTGATGACCAGTTGAATTTAATTTCTACAAGAATTTTATGTTGTCTACTCAATCTCATTTGAACAACAAAAAAGTCAACCATATTCTTGTCATTGTTTACCACCACCCTTACCCTTACCCTCACCCTTACATCATATATCTTCAACCACATATAAATACCAACATCAATCACACCCTTTTCATTTCATTTGGTAAAGTATCTTACTGATCATACCTAGCTTGCTTCAATATATTGAACACACAAACACACACACACTCATATAGATATATATATATATATATATAGCCATGGCCGACAATTGGTGGGATTCTTCTTCAAGAACAAGACCTTGTTTGGATTCTGTTTCTGTCACCAACTCCATCAATCTCTTCCAAGACACACAACCCGCCGATGACACCAACACCTCAAACACCGCTGGTGCTGGTGCTGGCGCTCGCACCAGCGGCATGGGCTTGGGTCTTCCATCACAGTCGTCACTTCCACAGACGTTGGATTGGAATCAAGCTTTATTGTATGTCCACTAACATTTCTTGATAACTTTCTTTTTCTTTATTGCAAATATATATTGATAATATTATTGAGTTAATTTAATTCATCCCATCCTTTTGTACGTACGTGTTTATTATTTGTTTAATTAAATTTGCAGTCGAGGTGATCACAAAAGTGATGGTGGTTTTCGGAATTTACTTCAAGATCAAGATAACAGTTTGAGCTCAAACACTAGCAATTTTCAGCTTGAAAGCAACCTTTGGAGACCACAAAAGATGTATCCTGCCAGTTCACAAGATTCATCATCAGATTTCAAGCAAATCAACGTCGTTAGGGGTTTTCATTTGGATCAACCGATGCAAGATAGTGATAACGAAAGCATAATTACATGCCAAGGATTGAATTCAAGCTTTCAAAATATAGATTTATATTCAACCCCTTCTAACATAATGCAAAGTTTATTCGGTTCAGACAACAATCAACAACAACAACAACATCAAGATTCTGGTTTTGATCAAAACCAAGGAATGGGTTACTCTTTGTATCCATCATCAGGATGCTATGGCGGCTCGAATGTACCGGCCGGTGATTTGTCGACATCTAATTGGTCCAAATTTCCTCCTCAACATCAAGAATTTGGAGTGAATTCACCTTCAAAAGTGCAGCAGCTGGCGGAGATGGGTGGTGGGAACCAACTTCACTTTGCTAACAACGCAAGATTTTGGAACGCATCACCAGGTGCAGTAAACGATAACCGTTCCAGCTTTTTCCCATCGTTACAAATGCAACTACCTTTATCAAGCTTTGAGGATAGACCTAAGGTAATTAACAATTAATTAATTAATTAATTAACCATATGACCAAACAAACCCTAATTAATTAATTTCCATATTCTTTTCCTAATTTATTAATTTGATGCAAAAAATAAGAACTGGGTTAGCTGATTTTTGTATACTAATTAACAGATTACATCCAAATTAATGAAAGAAAGCACTAGCGAGTCATCATCATCATCAAACAAAAGACCCCGAAACGAAAACCAATCAACTTTACAGGCTTTTAAGGTATTATATATATAAAAAGAATTTTTATTTTTATATTTATCATAGTTTAGTCATTAACGTTCTAGCGGAATCAAACTAATTAATTTGTTTCTGTTTTAAATTTTTGAGTATTTCATGGAATTATTATTTATTTGATTTCTGATGTCCACAAATTAAGATGAAAGAAATCTATGTTTGGATTTTTCAGGTGAAAAAAGAAAAGATGGGGGACAGAATCACTGCACTCCAACAATTAGTTTCACCTTTCGGAAAAGTATGATCAATTTTTTTATTGTTTTTTCAAATATCCTTAGCTCTTTTAGCTTTTCTAATATATACGTACATATAGACAGGGAAGCTTTTCTAAATTAATCATTTATTTTTAATCTCAAAAGTTTTAAAACAAAAAAAATGATATATATATAGGAAAATAATCAGATAAAAAATATGTTTTGCCTAAAAATGTTAAAAAGTTTTTTAAAAAAAAAACTTTCGAAACCGGCCCTAATGAACTTCGACTATCGAACTTTACAGTATTAACTTTTAGGTTTTAAATTTAATATTTAATTTTTGATCCAGTTGATTTTTAGCTTTTAGGTTTTATGTTTAGTGTTTAAGGTTTGATTTTAAAGATTAGATTTTGGTATTATGGTTTATTGTTTAAGATTAGACAAGCTGATTTTAATGATAAAAAATGAGTTATTTTATTTTGTTTAGGCCGGTTATCGAGTTTTTTATTATCCTTTTTAGCCTTTATAGGTAAAATGAACTTTATAAGAAAACATCCCGGCCTTAAAAAATATAAATATATATATATATATATACATATATATATGCCAATTATTATACAATTGAAAAATTACATGAGAATGTATGAAGTTTGCATGATTAAATAACACTAATGTGACTTACGTGATATAATCAATTAAAACATATATGGGGTTATCACCCATACACTGTATGCGTGATAATGTCATATATGGATGATAATTAACTCTACGTCTACGTGAATTTATCACGCAAAAAATCAATTAACACTTGAGTGATACACTTCACATGCAATTCTTTCTTTGTATTTAAAACTTTCTTTGTATATATGTGCATATATATACATATATATTAGTTTATATAAAAAAACTTGTTTTTATATGGGTTTAATAAAAAAGATTAAATAATTATAATTAATTTTCATTTAGTTAATCATATAACAACTACTTATAACTAAATTTTGAAAAAAATAAAACATTTTAATATTTTTAATTTTACACGACAATATAAGACGCTTTTTATCAGTTAGTTGTTAGTGTGTGTAGAGATAGAGAGAGTATATTATGAAAACTCTAATTAGAAGGAAATCTTTTAACGTATAATAATTATCTTGTTAAAGTAATTGTAAAAAGTATATATACAAGTATACAACTATGATTAGATCTGAATATATTATTATAATGGGAAAAAATGCGTAAATTTTCATGGATATAACAGTAAAACAAATTGTAAAGATTATTTAAGAGTTTTTTTTTAATATTAAAATTTCATTTGATACATGTAGATAGTATACACATGCATGCGTGTAAATGTATTTTATAGAGCGGGTTGGGGCGACCATCCTCTTTTTCTGTTCATAATGTTAGTTTTTCGGTCGAAATATTATTTTTTATTATAAATATTGGTTTATATGCATTACGATACGTATTTGTAAATATTAATATAAAATTTAAAAATATAAGCAATTATCACAAAGATTAAAGCAATTAAGTAAAATTTTTTTATAATTTGTTGTTATCTAATGAACCTCATCATATTCTTTTTAATAATTATGTGTCATATCCTTTTTATTTTTAATAAAATACACACACTCAGACTCAAACTTTGTTATTTATAATTATTATGTATGATATCCTTTTCATTAGATTTGAGCATGATATGCGCTTCTTTTTGTTTCAGACGGATACAGCATCTGTATTATCAGAAGCCATTGACTATATCAAATTCTTACATGAACAAGTTAGTGTAAGTATATAACAATCCTTTTTTATTACTTATATTAGAAGAATTATAAAGAAACCCAATAATTGTTTTTTTAAAAATACTAAACTAATATTAGAATTTAAATTCCCATGATATAAATATATATATATACTTCCAGGTTCTAAGTACTCCATATATGAAAAATGGAGCTCCAATCTTGCAACAACAGCAGCAGCAACAACAGGTAAGACATATTATTTATCGAATTTGTTACTTTGAAGAATTAAAGTTTGAATCTTTTAATCTTCATTCGTGCATTCGTTAATTAAACTGAAGTTGGGTCATTGATGCATGGTAGACAGCAGATAAAGTAGGATCAGAAGGACCAAGACAAGATCTAAGAAGTCGTGGGCTATGTTTGGTGCCAGTTTCAAGCACGTTTCCGGTAACACATGAATCAACGGTTGATTTCTGGACACCTACGTTTGGTGGAACATTCAGATGATATATAACATACAGTTAATGGAGGTAGGACGTCAATTTGTACTCCAGATCGATGGAATTGAATTGAATTGGAGGGATTGATCTGATGAACTTCAAATGTGTTATGATCATGATCAATAAATTAAATTAAAGGAGAACCGGGCGGCCAGTGGGAGATGATAAAGATAGAAAGAGAAATTAATTAAAGAGATTAATTAAGGGTGATAGAGATCGAAAGAAAAGTAAAGAATTGAATCTTTGATATGATGTTGGGGCAGCTGCAGGCAAAATGATGCAGCTTTGGCCAATATCTTTGTACAAGAATATGAGTCTTGTTGTAATAATTGTAGCCTTCTTAATCATTAATCAATTAATTAAACTATCATCCATCTACACTAGGAATATATATATATATATATATATATAAATATATAGGGGAAGGTTCCCCTAAAAAGTCTATTTTGCCTAAGAAGGCTAAGAAGGATTTTTAAAAACTCGAAAACCGAACCAAACAAACTCTGATTGAATTCATTGTTGCATCATTGGAACCGGCTTGTCGAATCCTAAAACCCAAACCTAAAATCATAAACAATAAACCTAAATACTAAAACAACACTTTAAAAACAAACCTTAAACATAAAGATAAAACCTAAAAGCTAAAAATCAAGCCTTAAAATCTAAATTTTAAAACTAGTTGTTAAAGCTAAAACCTAAAAGCTAATATTATAGGGTTCGATAAGATGATTCCAATGCCATCGAAATGAAATCAATCGGAGCTCGTTTGGGTCGGTTTTGGAGGTTTTAAATATCCTTTTTAGCCTTCTTAGGCAAAAAAGACTTTTTATTTGATCTTTCCCCTATATATATATATATATATATATATATAGGGGTATTCCATTAAGAACCAATTTTATGTTAGGAACTTAAGAACTACATAGTAAACTTGTACATTATGCTTTAAGTTTTGTACATAGAGTGGTTATTTAAAAGGGTAAAATAGTAACTTCTCATACTTTAAAGTTAAATTACTTTTATACCCTTAATAACATATGGCTCAAAATTAGTTCCTTTGATTCTTTCATATTTAGTGGTTCTCAATGGAATAAGTCCCTATATATATATATATATATATATATATATATATATATATATATATTGAGGATCAAATGTTAGCTATTTCTTATTGCGTTAACCGAATAACTACATCTTATTACTTTGGGGCCTACATTAAAGTAAATCTAAAGGAGTGTGTTTTTTTTCATTAATGTAGGATCCACTTACATTAATAAAAAAAAAAGAAGAAAAACCTAAATCTTTAGATTTAGTTTTATGTGGGCCAAAATAAAAAAATGTAATTATTCGGTTAACGCAATAAAGAAGAGATAACATTTGAACCATCCCATATATATATATATAGGGAAAGGTTCAAATGGTAACCCACTCCAAGTGTGTAAACCTATTAACTCATTTTGATTGGTTGTTAAAAAAAAGCTTTTTGAAATGTGTGGTCCATATTCAATCTGAAAAAGTTAAAAAAATATGTGGATGAGATTTGTTTAAGGGCATTTTAGACATTTGGTGAGGTTGTACTTGATTCCTTTTTTAAAAAAAGTTTACCCCCCAATTTTTTAAACACTCATAACTTTTATATACATTATTATTATTTTATAAAAATTTCACCATTAAATTTGTCACTTTTTTATCTTTAATTCAAGTATAATTTTTTCAAATTTTTTTAAAATTTTCGTAATTTTCACTGATGTAGCGACATTTTACACTGATGCAACAATGTTTTACACTGATGTAACGAAATGCATTTTTTTACACTGATTTGATGGGTGTACTTGATTTCTTTTTTAAAAAAAGTTTACCCCACGATTTTTTAAACACTCATAACTTTTATATGCATTATTATTTTTGTATAAAAATTTCACCATTAAATTTGTCACTTTTTTATCTTTAATTCAAGTATAATTTTTTAAAATTTTTTTAAAATTTTCGTAATTTGCACTGATGCAGCGACATTTTACACTGATGCAACGATGTTTTACACTGATGTAACGAAATGCATTTTTTACACTGATTTTGAAACATTTTAAAACGAAAAAATGAGATAAAATTAAGAACGCTCGAAAAAACATGTTAAACGAAAAAATGAGAGAAAATTACGAACGCTCGAAAACATTTTAAAGATGTTAAACATGTTAAACGAGATTTTGAAACATTTTAAACGAAAAAAATGAGATAAAATTACGAACGCTCGAAAAAACATGTTAAACGAAAAAATAAGAGAAAATTACGAACGTTCGAAAACATTTTAAAGATGAAAAGATTTTGAAAAAACGAGAGAAAATTATTATATTTATTGTTCGTTATGTTGGTGTAATTACAAACGCTCGAAAAAAATTCAAAAAAAAATTGGCATGACTATTATGGAATTAACGAGAAAAATATAACGAGTTTAATGATGTAATTTTTATAAAAAAATAACATAGTATAAAAAAGTTATAAGTGTATAAAAATCAAGGGGGAAACTTTGATTTAAAAAAAGGAAAATAGATATTATATTTATGATGTGGGTGAAATCTGATTGGCTTAAATGTGTTAATAAAATGTCCATAATGCCCTCATAAAATCAAAAAGGAATCTATGATGTGTATGAATCTGATTGGCTCAAATGGGTTAATAGGTTACCACAAAAATGGTGGGTTCTTATTTGAACCAAATCCTATATATATATATATAGGGTAAGGATCCATTATTAACCCTTCTTATTGTGTTAACCCGAAATAACCCGTCAAGATCAACCCGAATCTTTTGTTTTTTTATTTCAAATTCTTTATTTTACATGTATAAGAGTATATTCTTTTATTTGTTTGTGCAAATTCTTTTTCGTTTGAGATCCTACATCACTGTAAGTTGCCTTAACACAATAAGGGTGGGTTATTATAGGATGCCAATCATATATATATATATATATTATATGGGATGGTTCCATTGTTAACCCACCTTAATTGCGGTAACCCAAATAACATGACAAAAAATGCCTGAATCTTTTGTTTTTTTTCATGGTTTCATTATACATATTTAGAGGGGGTTTTTTTGTGTTTTGGCTAATTCGCAAGACAAATCGAATTTGCATCGATGTAAAAGTTTTGCAATTTTCTAAATGTTGCGAAAGTTGCAAAACTTTTACACCGATGCAAATTCGATTTGCTTTGCGAATTAGCCAAAACACAAAAAAAAACCACTAAATATGTATAATAAAGATTATGAAAAAAACCAAAGATTCGGGCATTTTTTGTCTAGTTATTTGGGTTATCACAATTAAGTAGGGTTCTTATTTGAACCAAATCATATATATCTATATGGAGAAGATCAAATGTTAACCCATTTTATTGCGTTAACTGGATAACTACATCTTATTAATTTGGGGCTCACACTAAAGTAAATTTAAAGGTGTATGTATTTTTTTAATTAATGCATGGCCTACTTAAATTAATAAAAAAAATAAGAAAAATAAAAATCTTTAAATCTACTTTAATGTGGCCTCAAAGTAATAAGATGTAGTTATTCGGCTATCGCAATGACGAAGGGTTAACATTCGAACAATCCCCTATATATATATATATATATATATATATATATATATATATATAGATATATATATAAATGATCACAGCTACTTCCTAATATATAGCTTTCAACCTACCTTAAATCTCAATCCATATGTTCTAACCAATATATCATCATCATGGAAGAACATGCTTGTTTTATTTTTGTCTCATTATTATTATTATTAAGCGAACAAATAAACATATTTAATAATAATAATAATAATAATAATAATGTGTTGCCAAAAAGGAATCAACATTATACATCCTCCCTTTATTTGATCCGTTGATAAATTTATGCCTGGTAAAATGGGCGGGGCGGGTTGGCTAACGGGTCAAAACGATTTTGAGTCAGAATAGATGCGCATTATAACGAGTTTTTAGCAAAATTAGTTTGGGTCTAATTGGATTGTTCTTAGAAAACATAAATTTGGTTTAAGTTAAAATATATTATAATTAAACAAATAGTTTATTAGGATAATTTTTAGTAACTTTCTCATTAAATATGGTATTAATCATTTTTAATAATTTGAATCCATTACATTTATATAGGTTTTAGGTTACCCATCTTGACTCACGTTGTATTAAATGTTACACATTTCAACCGTTTCATATTATGATGTTACCAATTTCAACCCATCACACAACAATTATTTACCCAAACCAGCTTATTTCCTTTAATTTGGGTGAAAATTGTCACTTCTATGACAAGCATCAAGATCCACAACGTATTTATAGGCCTCCAATATGGGGGTTAACTGATGATTATAATTACCTTAACTGCCTAATTATAGGAACAATAATACATGTAACACATAACACTTAACTTAGGAAAAAGAGTAAAGCTTGATTATTTCCACAAAAGCATGTCCCTTGTGCTAAACGCATATAATGGCATGATCTTGCACCACTTATACCATCCTCATTCACAATCCAATCCAACCCAACCTTTTAATAAAAATCTAATTTCTTTCTCCTTCACTTATACAACCCAATCAAACCCGACTTTTCACTCTCGTTCACTTATACAACCCAATCAAACCTAACTTTTCAATTCACTAACAACCCAACCTTTACTATTTTTTATTAAATAAATATAATTTATGATTTTTAGTTTATATCAACAGTTGTTAGATTTTTTAGTTTTTATTAAATAAATATAATTTACGATTTTTCAGATAATAATTTTGATCTAGAAAATCTTCTAAACCAATAAAAAACTTTTAAGCTTTATATAAGATAAATCAATGATTGTTTATATTTATTTTATATTGAAAATACATTTTTTTAAACGAACTCCGTTTTTAAAAAAATTTATACCGACGTGTTCATAAGAAAAACTGATCAAGACTATGTTTTTATATTTTTTAAAAACGTTAATTATTAGTAAGTATTGAATAAAATAAGATTAACTAAAGCTAATTATGTTAAAGTAAAAAAGAAAAAAAAATTGTTTGGGTTGCAATCAAGATTGCAGGAGCGAGGAGATCGAAGCCTTTTCCATTTTTTCCTTTTTTTGTTTTTTGAATAGTGTCACAACCTAATCTAGATTACCAATAAGAATGGTCTTAGAAACAATCATGTCCCAAACTGATTGAGAAAATTTGAAGGAGACATCTAGCTAGCTTGACCAACTAATATAACATATTAGTACATGGAGACCTCGGTTTGTTCAAATTTATTTTGAAGGAGACAAAAATGTGATCCACATTTATTTCCTAGTCTAATTCCGCTCACCAAGCTACTAAATTGACCTTTTCAGCACCCAAGAGAAATTAATGTAACACCCAAATAATATAATCAAATTGATGTGTTACTGTTACAAAAATTTAGAGTAAAGTATAATTCCAATGTTAACGAGATAAATGTTTTACATAAAATTTACAAAATACCTAATTAATGACATAATTTATATTTTTTTTGAACGGCTTGTTACAACGACACCCAAGACGGGATTTCAACCGTCCCCTCGGATTTGACATAATTTATATATGGTATAATCAATATCATAAGATTGGTCTATATATACACTTTCTTAATATAATAATCAAATATAAAATGGTTATTGTACTCCAAAAGTACCAAATGGAGTTGCCGTGAACTTAACTAACTATCATAGATCAATGGTTTGACATCACTGGCACCATAACGATGAGCTTATGGTCTTCTTCACAATTAAGCACATGCTCGGGTACGTAACGTACATAGTAAAATATATCAAAAACTTAAGGGTGGAGGTTCAAATGAGAAGCTATAGAGGGTGGTGGTTCTGTTGTCATACGTAAACGAAACGTAGAGTGCAAGCATACGATGGTGTTTGATTGGTGTCCCAAAGATTTAGCACCGGTGTTCGCGGAAGAATAATTAGGAAGCAAGCAAGACGGCAAAACACGTACAGCTAAATTCATCCAACTAATTCTTTTCAATAATTATATTATTTTGTATGTTTAATCATTTCTTCATGGACCAAAGTTACCTTTATATATATTTTTTAATATATGTATATTTATAGAGAATTCTTTATCTGTTTCTTGTTTGTTTGTATAAAAAATTATAAATAATAATAGGAATAAATAATATACAATGTACAATTGCATATTTATTGTATAACATATAGGTGTAAGTACTCTAAAAAAAATCTCATTCTAGCTTGGTAACAATGTTTATGTTTGTGTGTACGTTATAAATAAGAAACAACTCAAGCTTGTTACAAGAAAAAAAAAAAAAAAAAAAAAAGTAGTTCTGTTGCATTTTTTATCTTTATCATTTTTCAAAAGATACGCCCAATTAAGTAACATTTTTGCAACAAATTTGTTTATCATACTATAAAGAAGTTTTAACCACCTTTTTATTTTATACCAAATTAACATTTTTAACAATTGTTTTGCATAGTTTTTTTTTTTTTTTGTCAAATTTCTATTTTTTCTATTAATATTAATTATGTTATTTTCTTGTCATCATCATAGTTATCATCATCATGTGTGTAAACCACAATCGCCAACACCAGCATAGAACCCCGTCTTCTACGTAACTGAGATTTTAACACCAAATATAATTCAAGATGATTAAACTTTAACACATATTCTTGGTAATTTTGAATAAATTTCGCTGTCACATGTACGTTAGGTATACTTCAAAAGTTTTCTTTATATTTGTATAACTAATGAAAAGCTACTTAGGTAAAAATTTTATGTTGGAGATCACTCTTCTTACTCAATTGTACGCCCAATCAACAATGCTTATCAGCCTATGCTTGGTTATTCATACATCTAACTCTTTTATTTTAACATTCCACTGACCCTCTATACGCCTTACGTATATTTATACGAGACGTATAGCCCCTTTTGACACCTAATGATTTGACAATTATGGGACACCTATACGCCACGTATAGGAGTCCAATCACTGACATTGACAAATTTTAACAAACAATGATTGCCCCCTGTATGAGACGTATAATAGGTGTGAGGTGAGTGTACGAATAAGAGGATCAATTAGCTCTCCATCCATTTTTTGCATACTTATTTAAATGTGGACACGTGTCATTAGCAAATTAAATATCTTTTAAATATGGACATGTGTTAATTTAAATTGTATTTTATAATATTCAAAATTAAACTTAAAAATCTTACAGTTTTTTAAAAATAAATAGGGTGTATTATTTTTTATTATATTTAAATTTTTTCATAAATAACATGAATTTAAAATCTATATTAACACAAATGGGTACAAAAATTACTTTAGTTAATTTTGTATGTATTTTGTTAATACAGGTAAATTTTATAAACTATTAATTTTTAACGCAATTCTATAAATTATATTTTGTAATGTTTAAAATTAACATTACATATCTTAATAATTTTTAAAAATAAATACAATGTATTATTTCCAAAAAGTAGTCTTTCAATTGTGTTTATTTTTAAAGTGAAGATCCAATCGTTGTCAACAATAAAAATTGTTTTTGAAACAAATAGTTTTTTCACACGAATAAATGTATGTTATTTTATTTATAGTTAAAACAAAAAATGATCTCAAATTTTTAATTTTTTTGATAAAAACGATAATACAATATGTAATTTATCATATATATATATATATATATATATATTATAATTACATAGCTTTTTGTACCTAAATTTATGTAATACATGGGTTTATAATCTAGTACGTGTGTGTGTGTGCAAAGTAGTCTCAAATAACCATATGCAACTACTTTGCTACCAACATAGCCATCACAAAAACTTTCGTAGCTAATACCTTTTTGCGACCACAATTGCGATTGACAAGTATTTTGCCACTGGTTTTAGCAACGGATATTCTGGTCGCAATTAATGTGACGGATTAGCGACATGCTTTTTGCGACGGGTTTGCGATAAGTTTTTGCGATGGATTTGGGACTGTTTTCCGACAAGAATTTTACAATCATTTTGCGATGGGTTTTTTGTGACTATCTTGCAACTAGAAATTTGCAACGACTTTGCAACTAATTAGGGGTGTGCACGGTTCGGTTCGGTTTCTGGCTAAAACCGAAACCGACATAGTCGGTTTTTCATTATTACAAACCGTTCTGTTTTCGGTTTTTTTGTCGGTTTCGGTTTGGTTTTTGGTTTTTTCGGTTTTTTTTATACTTTTTTTGTTCTCTCTTACGCCCAACATTGAAAATGCAAACATGTTTAACAATTAGTAACTAATAAATTAATTGATCGAAAACCAACTAATTAAAATAAAGTTATATAATTATCATCATATTCTTACGTTTAAAAAAATTCAGAAGTAAATAACTAAATATGCAATAATTCCGATCTTTACCTTTTAAAATGATATATTTCATCTGATCTAAACCTTTATCATCCTCAATGGTAGACTTTTTGTGTGTTTTTTTCCATTAAAAAAGTATGAAAATAGCAACATATAAGTATATATATATATAAAAAAGATTAAAAATCGGTTCGGTTCGGTTTTTTCGGTTTTTATAATATGAAAATCCGAAACCGAACCGAAAAATTCGGTTTCGGTTTTTTTCGGTTCGGTTTTTTCCGGTTTTCATTCGGTTCGGTTTTTTCGGTTAATTCGGTTACGTTTCGGTTTTTTGATCACCCCTACAACTAATGCGCTTGCGACGAATTTGCGACCATTTTTCAGCCATTTTACAAAATAAACATATACGTAAAAAAATAATAAAACCTGCAAATAATTTACAAAATTTTAAATAGAACCTACTTTATAAGCATCAAATATCCAAAAGCGTCAAACATCTAATTTGTCTTAACTAGGCATTCTGTCACACCCCCAAATTCCCACTCGTGGCGTCAATCCACGTGGGTGTGACGTGGCCAGGATCACAGCTCATGGTCATATAGAACGACTCTATATGAGTTACACAATCACACAGATTTGTAAGATAGTACATGTTTCAATAATACGCAGCGGAAAATGTTTAATGTTAAAAGCAGCGGAAATATAGAGTAATACTGCGGAAAGTAAATTGTTTAAGACACAACATTGATCAAATGGTTTACAATAAATCAAGTGCACACGAAAGCCTAGAACCAGAGTCTAAATGCATGAGACTCTCTTGTGATCCTCCTGAGTGTCCTAGCGTGTGCTCCTTTAGTTACCTGAGAATACATGCGAAAAGTGTCAACTAAAAAGTTGATGAGTTCACATGTTTAGACAGACTGAAAAGTAAACAGATATATACTGGGCATGTTAAGTTTAGTTGTGGATCTACGATCCATGGAGTGTGTCATTTCATCTTACCGAAACTCGACTATTCCCGTTTGCCTTCGCGAGTCATCGCTGAACCCGACATCAACATCGAAATTACACTCGTTATGACCTCCAGTCAACATAGGTGCCGAATGGGGTTAGTCAAACCCAGTAGTACTACGTAATTACGACTCGTTTGTTATACAACTAACGGTAAGGATAAGTGAGGACTTTAAGCGATAATAGTTACACTCGAAAATGATTTTCACAACATACCAGTCATATATCTAAAATAGTCGCAATGTAATTCTCACCCCATAAGTTTAGCAAAAACAGTTAAAGAGTAAAAGTGGGGCTGTAAACTCACCTGAGTTCGTGTAATGCGTTCTTAACAGAAATCGAGTAGCTCGCCGGCTAGCAGTTACATATATCACATAGGTGTCATAAGTTGGTGTTATATACACGTGGGTCTCACAGGACCGTGTTTGTGTTTAACAACTCTAAGTTGTCGTGTGGGTCGTGTTGACTGTGTTGACTGTGTTTGAACTAACGACCCGTTGGTGACGGTTCTTGGATTATGTGATCGTGTGATGTGCGGTTTAGTGTCGTGTGATGTGTACGGATACCAAAGTCACTTTCGTGAGGAAACTTACTATTTATAGTAAGTTCCTATTTTAGGAAGGTTTCCACATTTGGCAAGTTATGCAATAAATCATAATCCGATTATTCTAACATGCATATTTATCCTAAGTGAGCATGTTATCACATAGCACATAGTCACACATAGCCGGTTTAACATGTTTCGCGCGTAAAAGTTACTAAATATGGAAAGTTGCACAAATGAGCACGTTTCACCAATTTTAATAATCACATCATCTAAATATCAATACCTTAGTCCTAATTAGCCATAAAATCATATTCGTTACACAAACATGTTATCATCCACAGACTTTGCAAAATAAAGTTACTATTTATAGTAACTTTCGGCAAATGCACATATTTCATTCATTTAAGTCCTAAAATCACCTATTATCATGATAATCAACCCAACTAAACATGTCAAACATACAACATATAACCAATTCATCATTTCTAGCAATTTCACATTAAAAAGTTTCTATTTTCAGAAACAACTTGTATAGCATAACTCTTAGCATTTTTAACATACCATATGCATCAAAAATCATCACAATAGCCTTCTAAGCATCATTTTAAGCATAGCTTATGGATCTAAACACATACATTAAGCCATTTCATTAATAATCACGAATTTACAATGTTAAAGTTTCCATTATTAGCAATAATCACCAAATGACCATTCTTTGACAAAATCAATCATTCTAACTATGTAGAACATCTCAAATATCACTTGTAACAACATTTTAATATCACAAATCATGTAAATCATGCTAGATCATACATGCATGTTGTTAAAAGTACCTATTTCACAATAAAATCAATAAATCATCATCGTGAGCAATCAAAATCATCAGAGATCATTATCCATTCCTTAAATCAGTTGCATAATCATCAAATAGCAGATTCATAAACCCAAAAATTCGTGCATGTGTGGGTTATGTGTGTGCATGTGGCCTTAGAGGCTTGCATGTGAGCTTAAAGGTGATTTTAAGCTACTATGGGTATAGATACTACCTCACCAAGCTTCAAATCCACGAGTTAAGGTCTAAGACAGGTTGTGAGACTTCTGGAAATGGTTAGACAAAGGGATTCCAGCTGCTAGAAGGAGTTGATGATGATGATAAGCACCTCCAATGGCCCCCTTAAGCTCCTAATCTTCAATGTCTTCAATCTCAAGCTTCTAAGACTGCAACAATGGCTTCCTAGAGCTCAAATGGTGATCTGCAGGTGATTATGTCGAGTAGGGAGGGTCTGGAGCTCGAGAAGAGAGTTTTAGGCCGGTTATAATGATTAGGATGAGATAGGTTGAGTGTAAATATGGTTTTTAGCCTCTGCGTATCCCAGGCGTATCGCCCGACGAGGAGTACCGAAGCCAGGCGTATCGCGCGGGTCAAACGACTAGGCGGCTTCCCTTCCTCATCCGCGCGTATCGCCATGGGTGAAGTGCCGGGTCAGGCGTACCGCCTGGACCCTGGATCCGGCCCAACTTGGCCCATTTTCATATTTTGGCCCATTTTTCGCGTTTCTATTGATTACGATCATCGTTTCTCGACTTGTAAGCATTGTTCTACCTAATTTAGGTTCCCTAGAACTTAAGTGTAGTGAAAGTGTACTATGGTTTGATCCGTTCACCAACGTTCGTTATTCAAGACACGTGCGAGTGTTGTGCGATAATTCCTCGAATTATCGGTGTGTTTGGTCTGTTGTGCCACGTGTTACACTAAACATTCAAAATTCTAGTGCCACGTATGAAATAATAATACACACTGTTATTAAAACAGAGTTAATGCTGAACTGGAAATTGCGAGGTGTCACACATTCAAACATCCAAAATAAAGTGGTTTGGTCATGTCCTAACTCGATGACGGGAGGTTTTTAGTCGCAACTCTTAACAGTGACTCAATGCTCGTTATTCTCTCAAGCATAGCCTCTTTCTCGGCCTTTTCCTTCTCTTTTTCGGCCTTTTCACTTTCCTTTTCTTTCATCAACTCCACTATAATTTTGTTTAACCTTTTCTTTCACCAACTCCTCTATAATTTCGTCGCAAATGCCTAGTTTTGTAGTAGTGAAAGGCCATCAAAATAAGAGTTTTACACGCATTAATTACTTAATTATAAACTAACGAGATGAGAAATTTTGATCAATTAGATGAGGGTAATTCCACAGTATCTATACGACTTTCAAATTGAAAGCCATAAATTAATAGGGGATTGAGCTTCTAGTTGGTTAACAACTTAACAATATTATATATTAGTTTCAGTTTAATTTGTATGGGTGGCCAATGTTACAAATGAAACGGACCGGATGTCGAAACGGACGTCAACTGGTTACTGGTCGAACCAGATTTAAGAACCGGTTAACATAATAAATATATAATATATTTTAAAAAATATACAATTATAAACACATTTAAAAAAACATAACTAATGTTTAAAAAAACATAACTAATGTTTAAAAAAATATAGGATTTTGTTTCAATGTTTCATTATTTGGATTTTACTTTAAAAAAATGAAATTAGGTCCGACCAGTGAACCGGTTCAACCAACAGGTTTGTTTGAATATAGTTCAAATGCCTATTTTGGGCCGGCCGACCCTCTGGTTCCCGGTCCGGTTCGAACCTTGGTTACAAATGATGTCAAGCTAGGTCACCTCTCTCTCTCTCTCTCTCTCTCTATATATATATATATATATATATATATATAGGGAAATGATCAATTGTTAACTATTGCTTATTACGATAATCGAATAACTACATCTTATTACTTTGTGTACCACATTAAAGTAATTTAAAGGTGTTTGTTTTTGTTTTCTTTTTTAATTAGTGCAATTATTGTGGGTCACACGTACATTAAATAAAAAATAAGAAAAACCTTACAACTTTATACTTAAATTAACGTGGGTCCTAAAGTAATATGATGTATTATTTGGTTATCACAATAAAAATGGTTAACAATTGAACAAGTTCCTATTTATATATTGGTTGTGATAATTAGGTACACGCACATGTATTATTCTCACACCCAGTTCACACCTCACAAACAATATATGCCTCGTATAGGTCTAGACGAGGCGTATAGGATGTCAATCACCGGGTGCTAGGATTTATCAGTGCCAATAATTGGACTCTTATACGAGACGTATGGGTCCTATACGCAACTTTATATTAGGTGTTAATGTCAGTGATTGGACTTTTATACGAGGCGCATAAACTAGAGGTGGTTTGGGTTACAATTATAGTATAATGGGTTGGTTTGGTAAGAATTATAGTATAATGGGTTGAAATAAGTAATATCATAATATTGAATGAGTTGAGATGTGTAGCACTTAAACATAATGCTGGTCAAAATGGGTAACCAAAAACTATGTAAATGCAATGGATTCAAACTATGTCTGGCAAAATGGGCGAGTTGGGCTGGATTGGGTGATGGGTCAGGACGGCTGTGGGTTAGGATGACTTTGGGTTAAGACGGGTTTTAAGCCAAATCCGTTTGGGTTTAAACGGGTCGTTTAAAAAAATCAATTCCGTTCAAGTTAAAATGAGTTGTAACAAAACAAATAGTTTATTTGAGTAATTTTTAATGATTTTCTCATTAAATATATTATTGATCATCCTTACTCATTGAAATCTATTATGTTCACATGGTTTTAAGTTGTTCATCTTGACCCGCTTTGTATCAAGATGTTACCTATCTCAACCCATACTATGTCATAATGTTACCCATTTTAACCAAAAATGCAATAATTGTTTACCCAATTATATTTATTTATCTTGCTATGGGTCAAGATTGTCAAGTATAATTCAAACATTTAAGAATGAATGATTCATAACATATATGATGAGAAAATTACTAAAAATTATCAAAATGGAATATTTATTTACTTATAAGTTATAACACATCTAAACTTAAACAAAATTGATTTTTTTAAGAACAATTCATTTAGACCCGAACTGATTTTGCTTAAAACTCGTTCTAACCCGCACATATCCTGACCCGAACCAGTTCTGACCCGTTACCCAACCCGACCATTTTGCCAGGCATAGTATAAACCTATAAGAGGCATATATGATCGGTTAGGGTGTGAAAATAAAAAAGTTGGGTGTATAAATAACCAGTCCCGTTATCAAAGATGATCAAAAGTCCAAAGGGAGTGTTCATTCGTTACACCTCATAATTGCTAGAGATACCGATAGCCATTAACATATTTTAGATGCATTAATTGGTTAAGAATTAAGTCTTCACACAAACAACCAAAACAAATTAGTTGTGAGCTTCTTAATTAAAAGAACAACATAGAATCGAACCAGATCTTGGGTGGATCCTTATCTCACCCGGTTTTACCGGCCTTTCACAGTCGTTTTTTTAGGCGTGTGCTTGGGTCAGGTTTTCCCCAGGAATTGGTGGCTAGTGGGCTAGGGGCTCCGTTTGTTTGGACTAGTGGCCAGCTCGGGCATCTTTTAGCCATTAGAGTACCCAACAGTTGATTAGTTGGGCGTTCAAAAAAAAAGGCAAAGTAAACTATTCAGAGGTCAAATGTTGCAAACATCCAAAGAACGACAAGTATCTTCAATATGTAAAATCAATACCCTATGTATGATAACCGTCACTAATGAGGCATTGTCTCAATGTACCCCAAGATTATTTCAAATGGGAGGTCCTGGGTTCAAAATCCTCCCGCAGCGAAATAGGGGTCTGAGAGGGGGTCAGGGGGTTTTCCCAGTGGGGTTTCCTCCTGGGGTGGTTGTGGTGGCTCATGGTAGGTCCAGGTAACTAAACCTTGATGACATGGCCTAGAAACAGTGGGTTCACACGATTGAGACATTCGTCATTCAAAAAAATATGTATGATAACCGTCACTGGGAAAGGCATATACTAGTACGCACGTACCACGATATAACGATAAAGAAAAAAGGCACATAAAAGTAAAATAATTAAGTTCTATTAGAGGCCTGTTTAAGGACCCGTTTACCCGGCAACTATACGTAATCTCAAAGGCCATTTCCTAAAATATAATCAGATTTTGTTTAGCTATACAATTACCCGCATACACACACACACACATATATATATATATATATGTATGTATATGTCTGATATAAAGTAGACCCATTAATTATATAGTGATTAAATAAAAGGAACGATGATTTAATTAATCGATATTCGTGATGATGATTGAGAAAAAAGGTTGGAGCAGGCATGGGGTTCTGAAAATATATAATAAATTAAATTAATAAAAGGTAGTGAATGGTAGGGTATGCATCTTTTTTTTCCACTTAAAGTAATATAAAATAAATTTAAAATATTCCTGAAAAAGATATTAAATGGAGGGATGATGGTGAAGGAGTTTGCGTTTGTGCTTTTCATCCAATGGTCACCTCCATCACCTCCCATTCGATTAAATTAAATTATATTATAGATTATAGACTGTAATCGATCACAGGTCAAATGGAATGACAAAAATTATGCTTAATGATCTGATGTTACGTTCGTTGACTTGTATAGGTTTATTACGTAATATTAACGTTAGGATTTGAATTGATATTTAGCCACTCAAAAAAATCTTTTCATACACTCGTACTAGCAAACAAACATAAACGAAGCCTTGGTTACGTTTGTTTGTTTACTCTTAGACTTGTTCATAAATGTTAAATGAATGAAATTTCTTGTGTGTGTTATGATTGGTACATTTACGAATGCAAATGGGCGTATACTTTTCAAAAAAATATTTCACCCAAATATCAAATGTAATCATTTTATATAAATATAAACCCTTTATATAATCGAAAGTGTGTGTGTGTGTATAATTATCCCAAAATTAAAGTTAGAAATGATAAGTATAATGCAGACTAGTTTATTAACCCGTGTATAACACGGGTAGAGTCATAAAAACATATAATTTATTATATTTAATAAAACTTTATATTTTACACTAAAGTAGAAGAAAATAAGAGTATTTACTTTTCATTTTTTAGTTTCAATAATAATAAGAATATTTAAAGGACATGTATCGAAAGATATTTGTGCTAAATTAGATCTTTTAGTATCCAAATACATTTTTATAGCATTCCTAGCATCGTGAACATTGTTACATACAATTTTTGAATTATAAACCCGGGTAAAAAAACATAAAAGTAACATAATATTTTTTTTAAATCTAAAGTACATAAATTTTTATAAGTTAACATATATAAAATATTAAAATTGATATAATTATGATTTAAGATGAAATACTAAAGCATTTATAAATGTATGTATTTATGATTATTTTCTACATAAGTTACTTTAAGAACGAATAGAAAATATATATTAATATGATAAAGATTTGTTTTTAAGTAATCACTTTTATTGGAAATGACGTCCATATATGAAGATTTAATCGTTTAATCTTATACGCGTACTATTGTTGATTTTATCTTTTTTTTTCTTATAGTTTTGATTTTTTGAAATAAAAAAATGAACAATATAATATAAATAATATATATTAACAAAATGATATATTACCTTAATAAGTAAAATAAGAAAAAAAATAATAAAATGTAGTAAAAATTAGATCTAATATACCATTATTTTATATTCATATGATATTAGTTAATTAGGCAGCTTATTGATTATATTACGTAGTAAAATATTTAAATTATTTATTACTCAAAATAAAACATATATATCAATCTGTATATAAAAATTAGGATGTTATTTAAGAAATATATAATTTATTCCTTAAATTAAGTAATGAAACGTGCAACTGAATTTGAAGATAAATGAAATTATTTAGTTTTCAACAAAAATTCATTTGATAATTAGTATTAATTATTTTAAACAATTATTTTAAATTGAATATTTTTGTAATAAAAATTACGTAGGTTTGATAAATGAAATAAAAAAAACCATATTTAATTTAACTATAATGAAAGACCAAATAATAATAATTGTAGGTCTTAAATCCTAGTTTTCAACGAAATGAATGTTAAAGAATAATAATAGAAATTAAAAAAAAAAACAACAATATATAGCAAAGTTTGAAGTGTTTTATTTTGTAATTTAATAAAACATTTAAATTTACCTACAAATTGAAAAATAAAAAAAATTATTTTTTTAATAAATATAGTTACTGTAAACACGTTTTAGATTTATGTAAAATAAATTCCTAAAGAAAGTTAATGTTAGAGAATATTATAAATAGTTAAAGAAACAATATATATTAAAATGTTACTTATTTAAATTTTAAAAAATAAATGTAATAAATAAATCTGAAATGAAATACAAAGCACTTATCTTCAAGAAATAAGTAAAATGTACTACATTAGGGGACTAGGAGTCCTCCCACAACTCCCCACTTTTCCCCGTCGCTACATCAGCGCCACATCAGCTTTCCTCACTTTTCCCCACTTTTTCTCACTTTTCCCCATTTTGCACGGTGTCGTCCCACTTTTCCCCATTTCCAAATCTTATTTTTATTTAATTATTTTAACAATAAATAAATAATAATAATTAAATAGATTCATTAAAAATAAAATATAAAATTACATTAAAATTTAAAAAGATATTACATTAAATTAAAAAGATATTACATTAAATGAAAATACTAATTATTCGGGTTATTGGCGTGATATTGATCTCCTCATCTTCTGAACTTGACGATTTACTTTCAAATGTGGGAAGCTCCAACGTAAATGGATCCATTGTTTTAAACTTTATGAAATTTGAGTGAAGAATGAAAGAATAAAATGATAAAGAGTGTGAGTTGTGATTGTTTTGGAGTCGTTTAAATAGAATAAAAATTAGTTTTTTTTAAAACATCCCAACGGTCCAAATTTTGCTCCAACGGTCGAAACCCTCTTCTTCCCATTCGGCGAGATTCGGTGATGTGCTCCCGATTCACCCCACCCCACTTCCGGGGGGTGGTGTTCCCATTTTTTCCCGGACCGGGAAACGGCTCCCCGGCTCATCCCGAACCCCACTCCAAGTGCTCTTATAGTTATCATTAAGTTTCAACAATTAATTTGGCTATTTGTTTCATATATGTGTGTGTAACAAAGATTTATGATTATATATGATATAAATAATGTTAATAAATCGAATTAAACTATAAGATTTTAATAATAGTAGTTTTGTTAATATCTATAGATTTGTCAAACATTTAGTTTTAATATTAAATATAAACTTAAATCTATTTTCAATAAAAAAATAAACATATAGGTTACCAAAATTTCAATTAAAAAAACTAATATTGTATATTATAAGTATGATTATTTTCTATAATATAATTATTTTATTATAATAATAATAAATATAATTAATTTATGCAAGTAAACATTGTTTTGTACAAATATATATTGTTCTGCATTTTGTTCTAAAACTTAGTTTAAAAAAAACAAAATGATCCACCATTTTGTTATTATATTTTTATTTTTTATCACCTAAATTTCTTAAAATTATATATGTGATAGATATTAAAATACTAATATATGAAAATATTAAATAATCTTTAATAAATTTATTTAAATTAAATGTTATTAATAAGTTTATGATTTTAACATGTAGGATTTATTTAATCTTATTTTAATTAACTAATAAATAAAGGTTTTCTAGGGACACTTAGCACATTCCTAGAGCACCTTAATGTTTTTTTCTCGTCTCTCTCTCCTATTAAATATATCATATATTAAATATTAAATATGCTTTTCACACATTTTTAATATAAAAAAACACTTATTTTAATAAACCTAATTATTATAAAATATATAATTTTTAAAAATAATTTTACAAAACGAATTATTTAAAGAAACAAACTTTGAAGCTATTAGTGTTTATAAAAAAATATAATTATTTCTATGAAATTGCATTTAATTATATTTTATATTAAAAAAATCATCTTATATAGTTTAAATTTTTATTGGTAAATATTAATTAATGATATTTTTTTTGTTATAATGATAATGTGTTTACTGTTATATATGGTAAATTTAATGTTAATAAACTGATTCAAGTTAGTGTATTTTAATAATGGTAATGTTATTAATATCATAAAATTTGTTAAACATTTAATTCGTATATTAAATATTGAAGATTTTGTTTAATAAAATGAGCGGGAAAATAATCTCAAAACATATCTTATTGAATGAAACGTGGCAGAAGAAACCTTGATTTATTATAATATATAGATTAACCATTTCTACCCTTCAACAAAATTTTTAAATCTACCTCACGCAAGGATCTTAATCTTGATAATACTAAATTAGAGTTAAGTTAAACTACCTAAACTTCTTATTCTAAAAAGTCTGAGATGGATAATGAATCATTTGATCATTAATCAACGACTATGGTTAAATCAAGTTGTTAAAGGGTATTTCAGTAATAATTTTTATTGACTTTTTATCAATGTTTCTCACTTTCTTTAAACGTTCATGACTTTTACGTGCGACGTTATTTTTTGAAAAAAAAATACCATAAAAATGAATATTTTATATCTTCAAAATGAGCAAGGATGACACAATGCATTTTAAAAAAATACAATGACATGTAAGAAAAACACAAAAAGAGGATGATTATGCATAAACGATTAAGAAAGACAGACTTATGATAATTAGACACAACTAACTGGAAAAATTTCATTTTTATAGTAACACTATAATCATTTTAAAGATAAAAATGCTCATTTTTATGATTTAGTTTTTTTTTAAAATAATAATAACGTAAATAAAAGTTATGAACGTTTAAAAAGGTAGGGAGAAGTGGTCATAACTAAATTAACTTCCAACAACGTTTCCCTTCAAAATTTTGAAATTTCTCTCTCAAATTTGATCTCATAAATGATCAATAATTTTTCTAACATTTTTTTAGGATAAGAGCTTATTTAGTTGAACCTAACCATACTTTTATTCTTGATTTTTTTTTGTTTTATCTTGATTAATGTGATATTTTGAATTTTTTTATTATAGTCATCGATTGAATTTAATTTTACTGATTTCTATTGTTATTTGTTTATTAATTTAATATTTTGATATCCATTGCCATATATTTTATTAAAATCCTCAATTGTTACTTAAAATGATAATAATACTTATTTTCTAGTTCAATACAATTTTATTGTTTTCGTTTGCAGTTAAGTTGTTAGATATCTGTTATATTATTATTAAAAGAATAATATATTAGGTGTATTGTCAACATTCATTATAATTAAAAAGCAAAATAATTTTATACTAGCATTGTCTAACTTTATTACTCGTTTTTGGCCGCTAAAATGTTTGGACCGGCTCTACAATATATAGATGTTACATACTCGAGTTTGCCGATTTAATGTCATATTTTCAAGCGATATTAAACGTTGGGTTAGGTTATTGGTACACCGATCTATTAATAACATTACCTTTTTGTATTTTTTATAATTGAAAAATATTCACAAAGTATGTATGATTGAATGTAATATGCGTGATGTGGCTAACTTCACCACAATATTGTGTAAAGATAATAGGGTTGGTGTAAAACTAAAAACATTTAAAACTTTAAGAAAGAAATAAGAACAATAAAAAATATATATACGTAATTATTTTTCATTAACTGCGACATCAATTCATCAAATGTAGATTAATTTTAAGGGTAACAAAGTCGCTTTTTGAGGGGAAAATGCGTTTTTTGTTATACAAGTTTGAGTGGAGCAACTTTTTGGTATGCTTTATAAGTACAAAAGAAGGAGATGCATAACATAACAGGCGAGCATACATAAAACATTAGCAACCAAGAAAGAAACTATGTTTTGTCATATATAAATGAAAATTCACACACTTCCCTTGAGTTTCTTGGTGATGATAGCAATGTACTTACCCTGATGGAAGGCTTGCTCCAACTCAAGCTCAGATGGCTGTCTTGACCCATCTCCAGCATAAGTTCCTGCACCATAAGGACTTCCACCTTTGACTTTCTCCATTTCAAACATGCCAGCTCCAAAAGTATATCCAATTGGCACAAATATCATCCCATGATGAACAAGCTGAGTAATTGCAGTTAATCTGTGATAATAATATGATATATATATGTGTGTGTTACAATCTCTCCACATATAACCATATAGGTAGCAGGGGTCAAACCGCTTCTCAAGATGGGCTTGTTAAAAGCTCGAATCTAGCAATAGCTTAAATGACCTCGAGCCCAGCTTCACAAACAGAGCTTGACTAGGCTCGTGAACCCAGACAAGCCTAATAAAAAGATATAATCACATACTAAAATTATATACATAGAATTATGAAAAATGATATAAAATAAAAACATAAAATGTTTAATATATTATATATGAGCCAAGCCTGACTTGAGCTTGAGGTTGAAAAATTCTTAGCAAGCCAAGATCGTGTTTAGGTGAGCTCAATCTCTGCTCGGCTAGTTTACAACCAGTTTTAAGGTATATAATATTATAAATATCAGTACTTACGGGGTGGTTTCTTGGCCGCCACCCTGAGAACCGGTGCTGTAAAAGATACCAGCAGGTTTACCCGCAAGCTGTTGCGTTCTCCAAAGACCACCGGTGGCATCAAAAAATGCTTTGAACTGTGCTGCCATCATACCAAATCGAGTAGGGAATCCAAAAATGAATCCATCAGCCTCAGCAAGTTCGTGTGGTGTGATTATTGGGGCATCACTTTTAGGAGGTGCACTCATTTTTCCAAGTACCTCTTCATTGAGGGTTTCTGGCACCTACAAACCAAAAAGGTCATGTGGGATTTGAGTACAGATATATAGATTTTGTTAAAATTTCTAAATCATACTAGATAATAAAATTGAACACTGTGATTTTTGTAGCCCGGATAAATAACAGGAACGTAAACCTGCCTGCCACAACTTGGCTTCAACTCCTTCAACAGATGAGGCGCCTTTCATTATCTCTTGAGCTAGCTTTTCTACATGTCCATACATAGAATAGTACCTGCAACATGAAGGAAAGGTGAACTGGGGCCAGTTTAACGACTCTTTGACATACCACAGGGAGCAGAGCCAGGAAATTTTCCAAGTTGGTTCGTGAAAGTACATTAAAGCATCCATAAAACTACTTGACAAACATTATAGGAGAACAATACTACGATCATTTAAAAAAACTAAAGTTATTCAAGTGTTCAACTGAACCACCGTGGTTCAATGTGGTTCCATGCCTGGTTCTGCCCATATGATCCATAGATCAACAATAAGCAACCAAGGTAATCATACTAAGCTGTGAACCACAAGTCATATCTAGCAATGATTTCGATCCATAATAATTTCTAATTATTGTTTGATAAACAGAGTGACTGTATGATATTGTGAATAAACATAGAAGTTCAATCAGGTAAAACATATCATATTGTTTTGGAGCATACACTCGCAAAATCCTCTTCCAAGGTAAGTCAAACAACTAAAGAGAATAGACCAAGTGTTATGAGCTAAAACCTCGTACATCTAATCTTTTCCCGTGTGCCAATAACACTTGAGATAATTAACATTTACTAGATCAAAATGTTTGTTAATTATTGCAAATGTGTAATTATAAAAAAAATAATAAGGTATGGGCTTTCTTTCCTTTTTTCTTGTTTTCTGTTAGATAACCTTTGAGTTATTTTCGAAAGCAATTATTATACCCATACATGACATGATGTCTGGACTTTGGTCTAGAAGCTATACCAGGTAAATGTGGCAGAAAGATGTTATCAGCTCCACTTAGAATATAAGAGCAACTCACACAACTTATATGTTGGTAAGAGAATGAAATTGCAGGAAAAAGTTTGTATTCTAGATTTTCCCTATTTTTATGAGTCAACAGTCACCCTTCATTCGAGCATGAATGAAGCATGCATAGCATGAACATAACGCTCAAATGAAACAAGTTTAAATTTGTAGTTTGAATTATCATTCTTCCACTGTGCCTATTAAATGAATTAGATAATAGCAATCTAGTTTTAATAATTAACGGTGTCATGAACTGCAGTACGTTGGTACCAGCATGCCTTTTCAATTTCAGGCAACAATTTTGCACTTAACGTGCTCATGAACATATGATAGCAAATAATGAGTATCATCAGTCTCCATTATAGATCAACTGCTAAGAGGAAAGTGATGATGGATGTTGTTATAGCATCCACCCTTACAAGATTTGTTATTCTATAAAACACCATATATGATATTGGAGTCAGTCACCTTAATAATCATACATATAATATTCTTTCTAATCAGGCTAGGAATTGTTAAAGAAAAGATCTCTAGTACCAATACGTTTGATGTTAAGAAAAGATCTCTTGCAGTAAGGTTGGCTAGAGATTTCTTGTAAAAACACTAGCCCTACTCAGTTCTTTATCATTTTTTTCATTATATACATAAGGGAGGAGCCGTATCAGATAAAAATCTCATGTACGGTTCTGTAACGGAGATTCTTTGAATTGAATAACAACCGTAACGTATGACAGCTCAATTCGAAGGAAATTATGCGGAAGCTTTACAGAATTATTATTAAACTATGCGACTAGAAATTGATCCCTATGACCGAAGTTATATACTCTATAACATAGGACTTATCCACACAAGTAACGGAGAACACACGAAAGCTTTGGAATATTATTTTCGAGCGCTCGAACGAAACCCACTCTTACCACAAGCTTTTAATAATATGGCCTTGATCTGTCATTACGTGCGACTATCTCCACTATAGAAAGAAAAAAGTCAAGAAAGATCAAACTCGCTAGTAAATACTAGAAGGCTTTCTACATATGCATCGTCTAAAACAACGATTTTTATTAGTTGTAGAAAAGAAAGAAGCTTCATAGAAGTTGAATTTTGAAGAAATATATATGCCTGGCTATTTTAGTCTATGGGTAAAGGATGTAATTGATAGAGTAAGCGCCGTAAAGATTAATTAGCGAGGTTTTGGCCGATACAATAAGAACTTCTTACTTATGTCATGATGTGACACAAACGTTAGGAATCCACTTATGTAATAGAGTCGATCCACTAAGGTATTGAGCAGCGGTGTAGGATCAGACATTATCCATCTACTTAATTAGCTAAATTCCTGCCATCTTACACAGTGGCAGCAAAATATATTTGGCCCCTTTCCTAGGGATTAAATATTTCCTAACATCTAAAGCTCGATTTTTCAGTTTTACTAACCAGGTGAATTTTCATCAAAATATTAATTTTTCTAACATAATTTAGTATGCTACTGTCATAATCAACAATCAAATATCAAATCATAATTGTGATTAAAGTTCTAGACTCCAGCACCTCCAAAATTCTCCATAGGAGACGATAAATTTGCCTCCTAGTACGCATTTCTTTAAACAAACATACACAAGGTAGATCCACAGATAAAAAACAAACGCAATCGAAAGAATGATGTTTAATCCCTAAAATATGGCCTAAGCTCTGTAATTTTACACCAAACACACACAGTCATCAACAATTACTCGTCGGTCGCATATCCAAAGCATTCAACGATGCTAAACAAGTGCTAAAATTCAAATCCACTGATAGGTAACAAAATAATCCAAACTACTAACCAGATTACTCGATAATAAAAATAAATCTAACTAAATCAAACAGCGCCAACTAAACTAAACGTAAATCAGGCAATTTAAATATTTAATAACAATCGGCGAAGCAGCAAGCGAAAGCACATATAGAACAATGGATGAACATACACAATATACACTTTGGCAGCCATTAATGAATCAACACAGGTATTGTTCCTGGCTTCCGATTGAAGATCAGCGAATGACACCTACTGGTTCCGATTGATGTGAAGTGAGAGAATGAGCACTGATTTCTTATGACTTGTGGGCGTCTTCTTCGTCCCGTTTTTATACTACGTCTTGATGGAACGACATCGTTGGTAAATATGAGGGTGGTTGGGAAAAGAATTTTGTGAAATGATGAGATGTAGGTGTCACGAACCACCATCATTTTTTATTGCAAAATACGTCTCTGTCTCTTTAAATAAAGCCTTGCACACATCTGATTTCTACCAGGTAGGGCTATAATTTGTTGGGCAACTTTCTTTGTGACAGTTACTTGTCAGTTATTTGAAGGTGGTTGGTTTAAAAAACTCAAATTAACTTTGAATTTATATAATAAATGAGCTTAAACCTAAACTTAATACGCCAAGTTTATTAGTTTTTAACGGGTGTTTAACTATTGTTGGATGACAAAGCTTTTAACTATCGGTGTTTAGTTAACGAGGTCTATTTGTCGGTGTAAGTGATCTACCAATGTAGAAATTGGTGTCACTGCCCTTGCAACCAAAACCGAGTCGTGTTCCAATAGTCTTGATATGAATGGATCATTGCCTCTACTTGTTCCAATCACATGACAGGTGACAAGGATCGACTTACCAATCCAATACATTATGAGGGAAGCAGAGTCGTGTTAGTTGTTGACAACTCGAAACATCTAATTGCTCGTATTGATGATGTTGTGTTTTCAGGAAGCAACAAAAATTCGGAACTCACCCTTAAGGATGTTTACTATGTGCTTGCATGAAGAAAAATTCCCTTCTCAGTTTCACAAATTACTTCAGCTGGTAAGTATGTTGTTTTTGGGCAAAAGATGTGAATGTGTATAAAGATTTTATTACTTCATATAAAGTTTAGTTAAAGGGTCACAAAAGAAACTTTGTTTAAGTACTCTTGATTGAATTATCATATGTTAAAAAGAGAAAGAACAACCAAAGTGTGGACCTTTGGTATTGTGCATAGGGCATGTTGGATATGACAAACATAACCTGATGACATCATGACAGGGGAACATTTAGTCCTTAGCATTCCCAAAACTTGTAGTAAACAAAGAGAATTTGTGTACAAGTTTTCAAATGAAGGACATGGAAAGGTTAAGGCACTTTCATGGGTTAAAAGCTAAATACCTAAATGGTAGCATCATTCTGCGTCAAATGAATTGCTCAATAAACCAAAAGGGCTTCTAGCCTATTGGTAGCCCCTTGACTTCGCTTATGAGAGGTCCTGGGTTGGAGTCTCACCGAGAGACTGAGATTTTTGCTCGCATACGAAGTCTCCAGAACCATGACTAGGTTGAGCCAGAGGGTTTTTCTAGTTGTAGGTTTCCTCCTGCACCGGTGGGTCAGGTCACCACGCTCTGTTATTCGCGGAAGGGTGATCTATTTGGGTGATCCCGGGTGACCGGGCGTTTGCTGCTAAAAAAAAATGAATTACTCAATATAGCTACTCAACAAGTTTGGCATGTTCGAATCCAAATCAACAGTAACACCTTTGGATGTTATTGTGAAGTTGTATTCTGATGAAGGCAAGGAGCTGGAAGACTATATTGAATATCATAAAATGGTAGGTAGTTTCATTTACCTAACCAGTGGCGGAGCTTGGCCGAACTAAGAGGGGGGCGGAAATTTTTGAAACCCTAAATACATGTTAATTTTTTGAAGCGAGAGGGGGCGAAACCATTATTTTTAACTAAAAATAACATTTCGGCCGAAAAATTAACACTACGGACGAAAAAAGAGGGGGGGATGCCCCGGGCGGCCCTCAAAGAGCGTCACTCCTGTACCTAACTTTAACAAGATCATATACAACCTCAGTTTGTTACTAGATTTTTAAATATGTATATGCAAAGTTTGAGGAGGCCACATTTTTATGCAATTTGAAGTGTGTTGAGGTATATTAAGGGTGCTATTGGTTACAACTTACAGCATGAAGTTCTAGAAAGAACTAGAGATCAAGCTTAATGGGTGTTGAGATACAAATAATGCAAGTGAGCTAAACACCCATATATCAACAAACGATTATGTATTTATGTTGGGGCCAGGTGTTGTTTATTGGAGCAACAAGCGTTAGCCTACCGTGATTATTCCCACAACCTAAGGTGAATATAGAGTGGTTGTTATGGCTGCAAAAGAAGTGGTATGACTCATCCAACTTTTGAATGATCTGACTCGTACAACATGCAACATGTGAATAGAAAGCTCATTTTTCGGATGACAATGGCTCAACAATTCAACTAGTTGAGAACCTGATGTTTCATGCAAACCAAGCATATTAAGGTTCATTACCACTTTATCAGACAAAAAGTTCTTAAAAGTTAAAAAGAGAAATCGATCTTTCCGAAGTTGAATTTTAGAATTAGTTGGCAGATTTGCTTACTAAAGGCATGCCAAATTCAAAGTTGTGTTTCTTTTGTTTAAGGCTGGAACATGGTGCTGAGAGGGGAGTATTCGAAGTCAACACCATCTCGAGACATAGCTCAAGCCTTTCTGACCCTGGCTCAAAGTCCCTAGTCGCGGCTTGGTACTTCTAGCTGCAATTCGATCCCTTAATTGCATAGTTCTAAGTAAAGTCAAGTTCTAGAGCTAATGTAAAGTTTACGAAGCTTAAATTCTAAATTAAAGTTTGTAGTAGGTCAAGGTTTAATTTTTTCTTAACTACATTTTTTATAACCGTGAGAATCCATATTTTCATATGAAAATATGAAAACTAGTAAAACTAATACATTAAAAAAATAGCATGCAATTAAAACATAGTTGAATTAAATGAAAATTCTTATAGTTTCAATCACCCCTCGAAAAGCACCCTTACACTCAAATTACAATCAAGTAGAAAAAGAAGAAAACCCTATTTATGCGTGGAGTCGTGTTCTAGAGCTTCTTGTAACAAAACCTCCGATTGCTTCATCAGATCTGGGCTTAATCTAAACATAAGAACACAAAACTCCATCTGATTCAATGCACCATCACCATCATAATCTCCTTCTCTCAACATACTCAACAGATCGCAGTCGCTCAGGTCCTGCAGACCCAATAGCAAAGAGTTGTTCTTCAAGCTCTCGAACGTAATTACGCCTTTATCGACATCCATCAACAACTGAAATCCTTTACATAGTTCTTCGATCAGACCATCACCGCCCAGGTGTTCCTCAATCAAAGGCAAATGATCTTGAAACAGGAGTTGAGTATTTGACCTATCCATTGAAATTTAGAAGAGAGATTGAAGATTGATGGTAGTGAATGGATGCGTATATATATGAAGAAGAAGAAGGCTGACCAGTTCCACATGGTAGCATTTTCAAGGAAAGGGGAGGTTAGTGTGTTTTGGAATTGACAATTTGTTGCAGGCAGGGGAGGTAAGATTCAAATTCAATGGCGGAGTGGTAAAGTCGTTGTTTTGTTTTCTAAGGTGGTAGGGAAGATGCTTTTGGGGAAATTCCAATTAAATCGGTTAAGATGATTTGACGAATTCTTAATGGAAAAATCCCGAAAATGACCGGATTGATCCAAGTTTTTTCCAAAATGTCTACTTAAAAATCCAATGTTCATCCACTTACGGGCGGGGTGTCGGTGCCTTTATGTACATAAACAGACGTCTATACAACCACCATTTAAAAGTTGACACGTATCTTCTATAGGCGTGGCTAAAAAACGTGTAAAGGCGGACGCTTGTTAAGGAAATGGTACCATATACAGGCGTCCACCTGTATATTTACAAACGCCCGTCTGTACATGTTTTTTGCCGCGCCTACATAAGACACGTGTCAGCATTTAAATGGTGTTTTGTATAGGCGTCCGCCTATGTACACACGGGCGCTGATGCCCGTACACAGTATGGACATTTCTAGCATTAGAAAGTCAAATGGGTATACATATGAGAAAAAAACATGATAAAATGAGTATTTTGGGGATTTTCCCATTATTAATCCTTGTAAAGGAGAAAGTCATGCAACGATATTGACGAAATTTAGAGACAAATTACTTTTTTATTTTCGTTGCTAATAGTTTATAGTAAAAACGTATAATAGGACACCGAAACAAAAACAATTTTGCCAAATTATATATTTTTATTCTTATTACTAATATTTTACGTATAAATGTATTTGCACCGATCCATAGCCTCGTCATGGAATTTAGGGGTAGCAAAAAACCGAAAAACCCAAACCTAAAAGTGAATTAATCAATATAACCGAGCCACTGTCTATGAGCTGCTAGCTCATTCAATGATTCCAGAAAATGACAGAAAATTGGATCCATCCCTAACGGCATACACATAGACGAATAAAGGCATAATCATAACCAAAATTAACCAAACTGAAAGAAGCTGAACCGAATTTTTTAGTTCGGTTTCAGTTTTTCATTTTCCCAAAATCGAATCGATATAAGCCACTTCATACTATTTTATATTAGGTTCAAGTCTATTGGTTAATATTTAGGTTGTTGAAAATAACCCAATAAAATCTATTGTGTACACCATCTTCTTTGTTGTGTCATTCCATTTACCCAACTTCAAGAGACATACTCACGAACCTATGGTGCGCCATCCCACTACAATTTACACCACCTTTCGAACCAGCGTTGCAATTCTATCAAAGGGTATGCATTTGTTTTGTTTTTATTCCTATAAAAGAAACGCAATTTTTAGATTTGATTAACACGAAGAAAACATGCAAAAGATCTACCATTTGCAATTAAGTATGACAGTAAACAACCAAACGTTCAGCGAACCGTTCGGTGGAAAAGTTCGTTTATGTTCGTTCGTTTAATAAATGAACGAACACAAACAAGAAATTTCGTTCGTAAAGGAACAAACAAGAACAAAGGACGTGCTCGTTCATTTGAGTTCGTGAACGTTCGGTAAGGAATTCGTTTATGTTTGTTAACGTCCGTTTATATTCATTTATTATGTTTATTTGTTACTATGTTTTATATTGTTAATTTTTTTATTTTAAATTTTATTCATAACATTGAAATTAAAAATATAGTTATTTGAAGTTTGTGTCTTATAAAAAAACATAATAATTTGAAAATTAGATCTTTGAAATAATAGTTTAAAGTAATTTTAATTACGATTATTGTTGTTAATTTTTTTTTTAATTTTTGTTCTGTTCAATGAAATTTATTTTTGATTATTATGTAAAGTGTTTAAAATGATTATATCTAATATTTGAGATTAAAAATGTTGAGTTATATTTTAAAGTAAGATGTAATCGTTTATGTCTGTAAACCGTTCGTGAACGAGTTCAATTCCTTAATGAAGGAACATGAACAAGATTTTTCGTTCGGTAAGTGTTCATGACCCGTTCGTAAACAAGTTAAATGTTAAACGAACAAAAATGAACAATGGCTCGTTCGTGTCCGTCGGTTCGTTTACATCCATATTTGAAGATGATTAAGATTGAAGCTAGATGAACTTTACAATTTTAGAAGTTCATAATCATTAGAATTATTGCGTATTCACTTTTAGAACTTTTTTTTTAATACAAGACATGATGATGATTTAGTTTTATTATAACTAGTTTATTGATCTGTGTGCTACACAGAGTTGTATAAAAATAAGTATTACAAAGCAATCAATAATAAAAAATAAATATACAAATAACAGATAATTTTTAAAATTTAAAAATAAATAAAATTATATTTTATAAATATTTGTATACTTCTTTAAACAATACAAATGAGATTTAAAATTTTGAATTTTTGAAATTATTGGTTGAAAATGAAAAGTTTAAAATGATTATATTATCATTAATATTTAAAGAAAATGAATATTATTTTTCTTTTAAATTTGAAAGTTTGAATTAATTGTATTAAATGAAATTAATTCATGAATTTCTAAAATATGCTATGTGGATAGTCTAGAAAGATGTCACATGGCAAATGACATGTGGATGTGATAAAAATTACGCCATGTGCCATATTGTTATTCTTTTATTATATAGTATAAATATAAATTTGTCGTTATTCAGTCTATTGTATTATGATTTACCCATTGTTAAACTTATTGTTTCTTATTTCAATATTCTAAAAAGAAAGAGAAAAAACAAAACCAACCCAAAACTAAACAGAAATAACACAAAAAAAACCCGAAAAACCAAAAACATATTAACTCATAAAAAAAAATAGTCGGCTTTGGCTTTGTTTTAGTTGTAGGCAATAATTTAACCAAGCCTATGCCAAAAAAATTATAGAAACAGGAAATTAGGGTTTTGGCCCCTGTTTTTTAAGCGTTTTAACTATTTCGGTCCAAAATAAAATTTTCTATCAATTCAGCTCATGTGGTTTAAGTGTTTTAACTATTCCGGCCAAAAATAAAATCTTTTATCAATTCAGCCCCTGTGGTTTAGACAACTATCGGTTTTGACCCTCAAACTTAACTATTATAACGGTTTTGGCCCAAAACCTAACTATGGTTGGGGACCAAAAACGTTAGTTGTCTAAATCACAGGGGCTGAATTGATAGAAGATTTTATTTTCGGCCGAAATAGTTAAAACATTTAAACCATAAGGTTTAAAACCGTAATTTACTCTTATAGAATTATAAAACCTTGTAGCTTATACTAGAAAAAGGTGATGCTGATTTTAATAGATCTATTGTTGTTCATGCACATAAACAAGCCAAACATACTGTCAGGCAGTCAAAATCTCAAATCAAGCTGAACTTAAACGAATTAAATCAAAACATAACTTAAAGTCTTAAATGAATTAAAGCACGAGCTCAAGCTTAGCTAAAGCCCAATAACAAACAAGTTTGAGTCTATGCTTGCTAGTTGCTAGAGTGCTAGACTCGTGAACCCAAACGAATCCATTATTTATATACACACAATAACTATCATAAAAATTATATATTTTATCATTGATGTGGATTTATGTACCCGGTCTTCAATTTGGCATATGCTAACCTCATCTACCTTCATTTATTAGTAAAGACGTGACTTTAGAAAAATAATTGAATGGTCTGATCTATAAAAATATTATAGACAATAAATCGGTTATAAAAATATTCAGATTTTAATTTTAATGACTGCGAGTTTGTTGTAAAAAAAACTTAACAAACTTATGTTTATAAATTCAGATTTAATTTTAATGAACCAGAGAAAGAATTGTTTAAACTAATAAATAAAATTATTGAATGGAAAAAGAGTTAATAAAAGGGTTCAAAATAGAAATTAATTTTACTTTTTAAAAATAATAATTATATGAAAAATATAAAATCAAAACATTTAACTTGAAATCTTACACTTTTCATTTTCAAATTTAAACATCTTATCTTATCTTATCTTATCTTATCTTACTATTATAATAAACAAAAATCATTTTTGACACTTGTCATGTTTTTAAACCAATATTGACACATGTCTTCATTTTATTATCTAACTCAACTCTCTTTCATATTAAATAAGTTTATTAACTCTCTTATTAAATAAATAAAATATTAATGATATTATTTACTTTTTTAATGTTGAAAATGGTTATTAAATAAATTAAAAATCAATTTAAATATACACTTTTAAAAAGTTTCTAAAATATTATTTTTTTCTATAAATCAAAGATTTTTATAGATGCGAAATATATGTTACATCGGTATTTAGAATTTTCTATTTCTACAAATCAAGTTTTCTAAAAAAACATTTTTTTAAAAAAATGAAATAAACTATAAAACAGAGATTTTAAACAACATGATTTTTATAAACAAATAACATTTTTAACATGAAATGCTTAAAAAATAATTACTTTAAAAACTAAAATTTATAAATATGATAGGAAAAATTGCAGTTTTGGACATTTCGTTTAATGATATTTTCAAATTAGGTCACATAATTTTAATAATTAAAAAATGGGTACCTTACCTTTTTGATTTTGAAACTAACAGCTTTAACGTTATTAGTTTAAAATTTTCAACTCTTATAATTTAAGAAAAGTCGAGTATCAATTTTTTAATTATTAAAGTTTTTAATTGATTTTTTCATCATTTAATAAATACTTAATAATACATAATTTATTCATTTCGTATTAATAAACCCTGTGTAATACACGGGGTAATAATCTAGTAAACCTTGTAAAAGGCCCTTACGTTCAACCCACATTTTAAACGGCTCTTGAAGGGTGAAACCATATTATTTTTTTTTGGAAGGCATGAAACCATATTATTTACAAAGAATAATAAAATCGTCGGCAGAAAATAGGTGAGATAAAATCTACTTATCCTTACCAACTAAAATAACCTTAAATAAACCAGATTGAACCAATCTCTTTTAGCAACAAATTTAAACTCGGTTTAGTTACCAAAATAATTAAGTTTCTCTCTTTTTATCAAATAATAACTAAAATTTAGCCCAATGTTTCAGCTTTAGACGTTGTTTAAACGCTCATTTTCTGTACTTTTGTGTTCCAAGAAGAAACATTCGGACTCACATATTAGTGACTTTGTCGGGGTCTAAATGGGTGTCTTAAGGCCATTTTTTACCGGCGCCTTAATTTAGACGCCCATTGTGATGTCTTTATGGCGTCTTTAGACGCCGGTTTTGGATGGATATGACATTACCTAATTTGATTAATTTGACGGCTTGAAGACGTCAGAATGGGCATATAAAGACGTCGTTTTGGAGTCTATATAGTCCAAAAAGATATCAGAATTGGTGTCTAAATTAGGCGTCTTAAGACGCCGGTAGACTACGGGTCTTAAGACACCCATTTAGAACCCAACAAAGCTGCCAAAAAGTGGGTATGTATGTTTCTTATTGGGACACAAAAGTACAAAAACGGGCGTCAAAAGCGGCGTCTAAAATTAAAACAGAGGCTAAATTTCAATGATTGTTTTAGTAAAAAGATGATTAAACTTGATTATTTAAACCCTCCATCGCTAAATTTTTTTTTTGAACAGCAAACGTCCAGTCACCTGGGAGCACCCTGGCATATAGATCACCCTTCCGTCCAAATAAACAGAGCGTGATGATCTGACTCACCCGTTCAGGAGGAAACCTAAAACTAGAAAAACCCTCTGGCTCAACCTAGAGCAATATTTGCTCTAGATGAGACTCTAACCTAATTTCTCTTATAAAAGAAATCAATAGACTACCACTAGACTAGAAGCCCTTTGATCTCCATCGCTAAATAAAAAGAAAAGGAGATAAGATTTCTCCTTGTCTTAGCCCTCTATGTACGTTTAACTCATTAGTCAGACTTCCATTATTGAAAATTTAGAATCAAAGTAGTAGTACACCGGAGGCCCACTTTCATCACAGTTAACCATTTTTCCCACGACTCATAAACTCCAAAAGTCAAGAAATCATATGCCTTTTCGAAATCTACTTTCAAGCGGTATCTTTATCTTCTTCGTCCAATCGATAGTTTCGTTGAGAATAAAATGACGATATAAAATCTAATAATCCTTTAAGAAAGACAATTGTTTTGGACCAACAACGTTGCTAATTGGCATGGAAAGACGATTAGCTAGAAGCTTTGTGATAACCTTGTATCAAAGATTAATCAAGCCAATCGGTCTAAAATCAGCCACAAGAGAGCGATCACTAACCTTGGGAGAATGGGAGTAAGCGTATTAAAAGATGTGTTGTCTCCTCTCCTGAAATATGTTGAAGCATCCAAATCCGAGCTGAGTATGATGTCAGGTCAAGTCTTGTCTTGCTATCTTGAGCAGGCGAGATGCAATAACATAGAAGACCCCGAAAGGATTATGGTGATGGCTGATGAGACTATAATGCTCAAATTAGAAATAAGATAATAAAGTGAAGAACACATCACTATAATAACAAGTAATTATAGAAGATAAAAGGTGAAATATATGTAATTATCAAGGATAGTCACAAGGACTACAAGAGAATGCTAATACGATCATTCCATGGATCCAGGGACGAAGCTTATAAGGGGCGAAGCTTAGAAGGGTCGATATAACAGTATTTCGTCGGAAAATCCTTCTGTTCTCTTCGTTTTCTTCCTAAAAATCCTTCGGCCCCCTCTGAGTTTTTTTTCAAGTTTCGTCACTGCATGGATCACGACCTTGCTTTAGGTCTAGTTAGAAATACGTGGTCGTAAAATAGCATAGCAGAGGGAAATGAGGGGATATAAATCTTGTTTTCGAGAGGAAATGATGAGATACTAAGTTTGTTTTTACTTGCAAAAATAAATGTTGAAAAATATGAGGTGAGCTTCTATTTATAAAAAGACAGATATCTTGCTAACTTGTTTTGTTCATTTATTTATTTATTTATTTCTGTTCCTCCTTATTTAGACACACGTGCTTTGTTCTTGCTAACTTGTTTTATTCATATGTTTCTTTTAACGTGTTAGCGGGATTATGTAACTTTACCTAGGCTAAAGCTGCATACATGATACATCATCAGAATCCTTTGATGATAAAATATTTCATCACAAATCAACCATATGTGATATGTTTAGGTAACGTGGCCCAATATCTCTCCCCAAACAGAAGAAAATCCATCAGGGCCCAGAGATTTATCTTTCCCGTATAAGCCCAAAACAACGTCTTTATTAATCATATTTGGATCCGTTAATTGAAAAGCTACATGGTGCTTCTCAAGAGGAGGAAAGTTATTTCTAGCTTCCCAGAATTTGGCCCTTTTAGAATTTTCAAATCTATTAAATGGAAATTAAAAAATGTTTCTTTCATTGTTGCTTGGTTTATCAATCCAAACACCTCCTTCTTTGACCCCTTTGATGGAAGCTTGACTTCTAGAATGGTAAATCTAATACTCTCTTTAAATAGGTTATCTTTTTTGATTTTAAATGTGACAAACATAATAATATATTATTTTAAACTTTCAATTGTTATGGTATTATAATTTATGTAATGACTTATTTATTTTCATAAAAGTAAATATGACATAATCCATTTTAAGGAATTCGATCAATTAGAGGTGTTTATCAGCTTGGTTATCGATTTCTTTGGTTCGAAAACCAAACAAACCAAATTCAACCAAACAAACCGATTATTCAAACCCTCCATCGCCATATATTATTAATAAAAATAATAAATTTATATAATAATTTGATTTAATCAGTTAACCGAATAAACAAATTCAAAAAAAATATGGAATTGATAACTAAACAAAAAACCAAATTTAGAATTCAGATACAGCTAGGAACCAAACCAAAAATTAAATTCAAAATTCAGTTCGGTTATTTTTGATTACATATACGGTTAGGTTTTAGTTTTTAAGTAGTTTTTTGTTTTTTTGAACTTCCAATGATTCATGATTAACAAGTACATAATCCGATTTTATCTATCGTGTAGGTGAGCAAACCAAACTAAAATAAAAAAAAAACCCAACCAAACCGATGTTTAAGTATATCTTTGTAACCGAGCTATTGGTTATGATAACAGCTTAAGCTTAGTCCAATAATAAATTAACAAAATTTGAACCGAATCATGTGTTTTCCATGTAAATTATTTTCATGCATTTCTAGCATTTTTTTTTTGGTATTTTCTTGTATTTTTCAATATAACTAAGCTTGAACGCCTTACCAAGCAAAAAACTAGCATAGACCATAATTTATGGTTAACCGAGCCAATGATAAATGATACTCGACTATCAATTTTGATTCAAGTCTTCTTTCAAAATCAAGGTTCAATTGTGGTTTTATGATAACAGGTTAAGCTTAGTCTAATCATAAATTAACTAAATTTGAACCAAAACATGTAATTTTCATGTATTCCTAGTATATTTTTATGTATTTTCCAACATAACAAAGCTTGAAACACCATACCAAGCAAAAAACCTGCATATTTTAGCTTAAAACCTGCATAAACTAAAAACTTATATATTTAACCTTAAAAATACAATGGACAATTTATCGATAATCAACCATAATCAATGGTTAACATAACCAACCATAAATGATGTTTGACTATAAATTTTAACTTTTTTTTTGAACAACCAACAATAAAATATATAAATAAGAAAAAAAACATTCCACCTGCTTAGTAAGATACTAGAACAGGAAAAACCAGATAGAAATACAATTACAAATTTTAAAAGCGACCTGCTTATACCAATTTGAACCGTGATTTCTAAATACTAAGACAGATAAACCCAACTCGAGAAATAATCCAGATACTCCAATGAAAAGTGCCCGAAACTGCCCCAAGTAGTACTAAAATCATCTGAAAAAGACACCTGTTGGAAGTTAGCGAAAGAAAATGCCTATCTTCTCCATTCTGGTTTTTAATATGTTCCTCTAAATTGTAGACATTGTTTCTTCCAAGATTTTTCTTCGAAATTTATGAACTTTCATAATGCAATCAGTAAGAAAAATCATGACAACACTGAAGATGATAAGGATAGGCTCCCGGTGAAGTTCAAATATGAACATTTTCCTAGACCTAAGCCCAAAACCCAAGCATACAACAGTATAGACATGAATTCTAGCTGCATTATAAAAGCACATATCATTGTTGAATATCAACGTTCTCAGCTCCAAATCTATCATTTGATATCTTCTATTTCCACCTCTCTGGTATCCCAACCCATTTCCAAGCCCTAAATTCGTTTTAAATTTTGAAGCTCGACCCAACCTGTTCCAACCCAGTTTCTTAGTCTTGAGCCCAACCCATTTCTTTTTAACCCCATTCAGCACCGTGAGATCCCAATCCGTATATCCATAGCCTAACCTTCTCTTGAGAATTGATATCAAAAGCCCAACCCAAAGATGATTGAAGTAGCCCTTCGCCAATGTTCAGAAAGAAAAACCAACTGTGGTTTTGATAAAAATCAAACCCGAAGTTAGCCCTAGGTATGGTCAATATGAGAGATCGATTAGTGCTCATTTTTCGATGTGGCTGAAATTTATAAACTTCTTACATATAATATACATATATATATGTGTCTGTAATTAGTTTTAAAAATAAAATGTTTTCGTTTAGGTATACTATCTCATTAATATTTGATTTATTTTATGCCAAGTTAATATTTAAACTATTTTTTTAAACACATCAATATCTATATCTATACTTTATAATAAAAGAATAACAATATGTCACATGGCGTATTTCTAGTCAATCCACATCATATTCGTCACGTGGCGTCTTTCTAGGCTATCCACATGACATATTTAACAAATTTGATTATTAATTTCTTTTAATACAATCAAGTCAAACTTTCACATTAAAAAAAAACAAACAAACTAATATTCACTTTCTTTAAATATTAATGAAAATTTAATTATTTCAAACTTACCATTTCGTTTAATAATTTTTAAAATTTAAAATTATCAAATCTTATTGAGTAAACTTCTCTTTTGCTCCCTGTGGTTTGACAAAAGTAACCGTTTTTATCTAAATTTTGAAATTTTGCAATTTTCCTCCATTAGTTTTAGAAAATTAACCATTTTCATCCAAAGTCCATTTAAACTTTGGATGAAAATGGTTACTTTTGTCAAACCACAGGGACTAAAATGGTTAATTTTCTGAAACTAATAGAGGAAAATTGCAAAATTTCAAAATTTGGATGAAAATGGTTACTTTTGTCAAACCACAGGGAGCAAAAGAGATGTATTGTTTAAAGAAGTGTGTAGATTTTATAAAATGTTCTTTTCTTTTTTTTTTAATGTTAAAATTTTGTTATTTGTACATCTATTTTTTATTGGTAATGCTTATTTTTTATACAACCCTTTATAATACACAGGTGAATAAACTAGTTTAGTATATACACAACTAGGTCAATACCCCGTGTATTACACGGGTTATATAAAAAATAATAAATAGTCAATAATAATATGATTAATGGTTTATATAGTTTAATACATACGTAATAAAATAATAATATTATTTATTTAAACACTAAGTTTATTAAAGTGTGTTTTTTGAATATTTCGTTTTGAAAAACAATTATTAAATATTTTATATTTCATAATAACTTGGATTCTAAAAATGTACTCTTTTAAAATTAATATACTTTTAATGCTTTAAAACCTTTTTTAATTAAAAAGTGTATAAAAGTATATTTAATATTCAATATTATTATTACTAAATATGGGTGCATTTAATAAAAGAGAGACTTGGAAAAATTTTATAAGGATAATTTAGAAAAGTGACATATGTCATATTTTATTTTGATTTATTTGTATAGATAGATTACTTGTTAGCTCATTTATTAAATTTAAACCCATCAAAAAAAAATCAAGCGGTGGTAAAAAGGAAAAACAAAGAGACAATACAAATTTACGATAAGGGGTAAGACCAATGTTTTCATAACCGGACCGGACAGCGAACCGGTCGTCTTACCGGTTACTGGTTAGACCGGTTGGATCGGTCGGACCGGAATTAACAACGGGGTTCTCTTACACACACACACACACATATATATATATATATATATGTTGATAGATTGAATGTGTAAAAAAAAAGACAAAAAATGATTAAAAATGATAGAAGCAATAACTATAAGAATAAAAATGGAACTTATTTACTAAACCCTAGATATATAATGAAACTACCCTAAGTTTCTTTTTTCAAAACAAAGCAGACGCACCTCATTTTCTCTGCAGTCTGCACATCGTCTTCTTCAATCTTCTTCATTCTTCACCAACAAATCAACTTTTGCACCATGCCCTGACCACCGCTCACAACCACCGTCACTCCCCACTACCGGCGAATGCGACTTGTAATCCGGCCTAGTTGCGCCTTCTTCTTCTTCTTCTTAGTTTCTTCTGTTATCTGCCACTTTATACTTCCATTTGGGTGAATTCCGATTCGCTCGGGTTTTCCGGTCAAGCGGTTCAGCCACTAATCGCCAAAACCGGCCGGTTATTTATGCAGCGGCTTGTATATGCTCAACCGAACCGCCGGCGACGGTTCACGGTTGAACCGGTTCGACCGGCCGGTCCGGTCACAAAAACATTGGGTAAGACTAGGACAGCAGAAACAACAAAACTACGATCAAGGACAGAGGATGCTTGTCGTTGGATTATTTTAATCATAATTATCTTCGTATTTTTATAGGGAAAATTCACAGTCACGTTGAATTGATTTATTCCCAAAATGTCCATATGTCCACCCCCACCATAGGCGCCGCCGCCCGTAGATATACGGGCGCTGTCCGTCTATTTGCCCAATCAAGTTGCTCCACGTGGTTGTTATGGGCGCCGACGCACGTAAAAAATGGAGCCGCCCATGTATTTGAAAACCCAGTCACGAGCGCCGGGCCTGCTATGACAACCGTGTCACCGGCGTCCCGCCTGTAACGAATTTTTTAATTTTTTTTCACAGACTCGCTTACTTTTTGTCCCATACCGATTCCATGGGCGCCCAAACCTAGCCACAGGCATCCCATACCTCTATACGGGCGCCCCGCCCATAAACTTTTAACCCACCTACCTACCTTTTTTCACGGTTACGGTCGGACCGGCCCTAAACTCTTTAAACCATAGGTGCCCCGTCTATAAACTTTTAACCCACCTACTTACCAATTTACATGGTTACGGTTGGATCACCCATAAACTTTTAAAACCACAGGCGCCCCGCTCATAAACTCATGTCCAAACTTATCCGAGGGTGGTTATGTCAACCGGTTTTTTAATTTTTAAGCCATTTTATACAAATTTTTTTACATAATAAAATCAAATAAATTCTAAAAACTACTTTTCTATATTCTGTTAATTTTTAGACAATTTATTTAATTCACTTTTCTTATTGGAAAATGGCAACAAGAAATATAAATGTTACATTATTTAAAAACCTATATAATAATTAATAACGAATTACATAATAACGACATATATCTTTTGATCCAAATTATATTTTACTTAATATATTTTATGAACTAGGTTAATACCCCGTGTATTACACAGGTGATCATTAATGAAAATAATTATATTATTTTTTTCAGTATTTGTTTCACTAAACATTTTGTTTTAAATATTGTTTTTAAAATTGTATATTTTATATTAAATTGCTTTTTAAAAATGTGTTTTTTAATGTTAATATATTTTTAATGTATTAATTTATTTTAATTTAAAAAAATGTATAAAAATATTTAATATTATTATTTAATATGAGATGCATTTAATAGGAGATAGAGGTGAGAAATTAAGGTGGAGTGCTTTAAGAATGTGACATGTGTCCAAAAAAAATTTGATTTATTATAATAGATAAATTTGTGCTCATACATGAGACAACAAAATAAAAAAGATTATATGGACGGTCCGACCGCAACCGTGTAAATTGGTGGTTAGGTGGGTTAAACGTTTATGGGCGGAGCGCCTGTGGTTTAAAAAGTTTATGGGTGGTCCGACCGTAACCGGGTAAATTGGTGGGTAGGTGTGTTAAAAGTTTATGGGCGGGGCGCTTGTGGTTTAAAGATTTTATGGGCGGTCCGACCGTAACCGTGTAAATTGGTGGGTAGGTGGGTTAAAAGTTTATGTGCGGGGCACATGTGGTTTAAAGAGTTTATGGGCGATCCGCCCGTAACCGTGTAAATTGGTGGGTAGGTGGGTTAAAAGTTTATGGACGTGGCGCATATGGTTTAAAGAGTTTATGGGCGGTCCACCCGTAACCGAGTAAATTGGTAGGTAGGTGGGTTAAAAGTTTATGAGTGGGGCGCCTATAGTTTAAAGAGTATATGGGCGGTTCGCTCGTAACCGTGTAAATTGGTAGGTAGGTGGGTTAAAAGTTTATGGGCGGGGCGCCTGTGGTTTAAAGAGTTTATGGGCGGTCCACTCGTAATCGAGTAAATTGGTGGGTAGGTGGGTTAAAAGTTTATGGGCGGTACGCCCGTAACCGTGTAAATTGGTAGGTAGGTGGGTTAAAAGTTTATGGGTGGGGCACCTGTGATTTAAAGAGTTTATGGGCAGTCCGCCCGTAACCGTGTCAATTAGTAGGTAGGTAGGTTAAAAGTTTATGGGCGGGACGCCTGTGGTTTAAAGAGCTTATGGGCGGCTCTATTTTTTTACGGGCATGGGCGCCCATAATGGCCACGTAGAGCGACTTGATTAGGCAAAAAGACGGGCGGCGACCGTATATCTACGGGCGGCGGCGCCTTTGGTCGGAGTGTATATATGGACATTTTGGGAATAAATCTAGTCTAGGTGGCTAGATTGGGAGTTTTCCATTTTTTTAACAGTCAACATTAGGTCACCCGAGATCATCCTGACAAATGGATCATCTTTCCTTCCGAATAACAGAGCGTGTTTATCTGACTCATCCTCCTAAAAGGAAATCTACAATTAGAAAACCCTCTGACTTAACCCAAAACAATATTTGCTATAGGTGAGACTTCAATTAAAAACCTTTTATAAGACTAGTCAAGAGGTTACCTATACATTAGAAGCCTTTCATGTTAATTATCTTCATATTATTCATGTTTTATGCATGAGTTATTGAATTAAATTTTATAATCTTATTTTTCTAATTAGCATGAGCCTTAAATATTTTCGTGATTAAGGACCACTACAAAACCGGTTTTGCAAACCCATAGAACCCAATTTCCGGTTTTCTAAACATAATAAAAAGTCAGGGTATCACTCAACTTGGTGGTGTAAATTACACCACTACATGGAAAGGGAGGTGAACATGCTCCCACCCTCACCCTGGTCCACCCACCTTTAATTCAAATAAAAACAATATGATTGCCCAGATGCAAAGTACCTAATATAATAATATAATATAACATCTATATCCTTTCATATATGTCATATCACCCTCGATATTACACGTGGGTTTCCACATAAGCAAACAAAGAATCCGAAAATTGGAATGTAGAGCTCCACGTATGCATATATTCACGCGCCTTGCATGCCACTTGATAAATGTGACCCACCGACTGTGCTTCCCGTTGAAAATATGCCACGTGGGTTCCACCAGTTGTCAAATGAACCATAGCCATCCAACCATTTTGAACTACGCCGTTTGACCCAATCAATTCCACCATCATCTGCTTCCTCATCCCAACCTTATCTCTTGGATCCTTATTGGGAGAGTTAATTTAATTAATAATATCCATTCAATGAATAAAAAATGTTATTAAATTGAAAATAAATCACATATTTGTAGGACTTTTGGTATAGACAAGTTGAGTGATATTTAAGTTCGGATCCATACATTTCCTGATTAGTTTATTTAGCTGGTAGGCCGAACGATAACACGACTTGTTTAACTAAACGTGTTGTTTAATAATTTTTTATATAAAGAATGATATGAGTACAATAATTTAACACAGGTTTTTGGGAGTTTTCTCTTGAATAATGTCATATATGTATATATATATTTTTCTGTTCGTTATGTAAAATATATATGAGTGTGTCGAAATTAATAATAACACATAATAGGACAGAAAACCCATTGCGCAGTTGAGCTTGGGGTCTTTGATTTAATGGTTTGTTTCCTTCTATAAATAAATTATTGTTTTATAGACAAATCTTTTGTTTTTTTTAAAAAAAGAAAGTTATACCAAATAAAGGTTCAAATTAAACGTAAATCAATTTTTTATTGTGATGGTAAAAGTTGCATGCATTTAGACTAGGCAGAACACGTGAATGAAAATTATAGTACTTTTGTTTCTTTATTTTAAGAAACATTTCTTAGGTTTTTTTAACACAAATGTATTTTACTGTTGCTATCAAAATAATATAAACGAAATTATATTTTATTATGGTTTTAACTTATAACATTCCTGTTTAAAAAACAAATTGTCTACTAAGTGTGATAGTCTAACATTTATGAATTTTTTTATTAGAAGTTACTATTAAAATGTAAAAATATAAAATAAATATTATATCATTAATCACTATTCTATGATAATTTAAAATAATTACATCTATACTATAATATTAAAACATACTCTTGAATCGTAGCCACAACTTTTAAATTAATACTCTTATCAGATCTTTTTCTTTTTCCTACCCTACAAAAACTTAAGAGAAACAAGAAGAAGTATCAACCCTTATAGATTGATGGTCATCCTTTACATGTTTTTAATATATTTATTTGAATAAAATACCACGAAAATGATTAAGAAACAAAAATAGTTGTGGCTGTTAGGAACCTATTTAATATAAAACCTTATAAAATAAAGTATACATCATGAACAATTAAATTATGAAACAAGTGTTATATTATATTATAATTATATTCTATTAAAAAAACATGTGGATATTTGTGAAGGTGTGGAAATCACATGGGTCATAGGGTTAAGTGGACAGGACATGGCCTGATGGCCATGTCATCCCAACAATTTTCAAGCCATAACACTCTCAGCCGGCCGGCGACTCATAGCGGTTGGAAAAATTAATTGTATTATTATTATTTTTTTAACAACAAATCTATTTTTTACTTTTAAATTATCTCAAATTAATATATTTTTTGGTTGTGTATGAACACATGATCTTCTATTAAAAAAAGAAACGTCTCTATCAAATGAGCTATTTTCTTTCTCCTTCAAGATTCATTAAAGGAATTGGAATGGAATGGAATTGGAATGGAATGGAATGGAAATTGTATTTGTAACATGGTTGTTTAAAAAAGTTAAAAAATCTCTTTAAATTGTAACCGGTCGAAGAATTTGTCAGTTAACGTGGCTACACCTCACTTTTTTTTGAACAGTTAACGAGTGCTTAATGTCATGTCTTTTCTTACCCCAAATTGATCCTCGGATCCAACAACCCACTTCGTAAATCAAACTCTATGAGCCAAAAATATTGTAATAGTAATTGCTATCCACTTTACAATAATGAACTAACTATGTTTAAATATCTCATGATTTAATTGAAACTTGTTCAAAATCATCATATGTATAAACTAAAACGACTTGGCTTGGTTCCTCTATCACCAAGCAAGCTACGGTTTATATGTTTATAAACCAAGCTTTCTACAAGCCAATCTTATCTTGACTTGTTTCGCTTGTTAATAAGCTAGAATTAGTTGCAAGACTATGTCTATTATGTTATGATATGTCCTTCGTGACATCCCCAACACCACCTCTCTCATCTTTACATGGGCGCGTATAATCATTCCTAGTGAATCCAATTAAGGGGCGCTGGACAACCTATTTATTTGATTATTTTGACAATCACAATATTATATCTTATTTTCTCTTTCTAAATTAAACTTTATATTTACTCAAACACTATTACATAATTTTTTCAATATCACTTTATTGTTTAAGTAAAGTTTACATGTATATAAATATATTGGTATAAATATGATAATAAAACAAAGTTTATTTGGTGGTTTGTGCTTACAACCTCCACAAAGCCCACTTGATATCTAACCTCACTTTGAAACCTTTTATATATATATTTTATAAACATTTTATTATATCTATTTTTTCAGTTACTTTGATGAATACCTTGGTATTTTTCATTTAAGCTTTGCTTTTAGGTTTTATTAATATTATGTTTGTCAATATGCCTATGTTTGTATTCGGTTTGTTTGATGTTCGCTTTTACAATGAGATGTGTTTTTAGAATGACGCTTGATTTTACGACGAGGTATATCAAAGGTTTTACGTATAGGTTACAACCATCAAGACATACTTTATTATCTGTATTTGTGATATTTATGATCGTTGCTAGTGCTGCTTCAATGAGTGGCATGGACGTTCAAATAGTTAATTTTAAATAAGAAAATTAATGGAAATATAAAATGTGTACTTATAACATGTAATTATTTAGGGTTGGATTAGGGGTAAATCAGTTTAGTAATAACATTAGTATTTTTTATGTTAAAAATATACATAAGTAAAAGTAATATATATAATGTATAAATGATATAGATAATGTATGAATAATATGAAACATTATTTATTATAAAAGAAATTGATTAATTTTGGCTGCTGTTATCCATACACCACCACCCCTAACCATACACCAGGGCCCACGTATACGCCCGTATAGCCTCTATACGCCCGTATAAAACTGTGCTGTCAGAAAAATGTCGGAAGAATATCTGGTTGACTTTTTATACGCCCTTATAGGCTTATACGGGTGTACATAATTTTTTTAAATGTTTTTCAATTTTAATTATATTTTTTAAACGTTTTTACCGCAATTATATATATTACGCCTATTTTTGCAAATTTAATTAATTTTACGTTTTTCTTGCATAAAAAAATTATAATTGTTTAATTATATAAATTATTTTTTAATTATATAAATTATTGTTTTATTAGATAAATTTATAGTTGTTATATGAAAACCAAGAAATTTATAATTGTTTAATTATATAAATTATTTTATTATTAGATAAATTTATAGTTGTTATATGTAAACGAATAGATAAATATAAAAGCATGTACAAATCATGTAAATGACAAATAATTAAACAACAAATATTTAAATAATACACAACCACATAACACATAAAAATACACACACATATATATATACACATGACAAAAGTAATACATCAATAAAAGATAATATAAATACATACTAAACACCATCAACACCACCACCATCATCACCACCAGCATCGTAACCAGCACCGGCGTCATCACCACCACCAGCATCGTCACCACCACCAGCATCATCTGGGTACTGTCGAGGCGGTGGTAGTGCTGGAATCTGAACACCTAAATGTGTGGCAACTACTATCAAAACCTCTGACTACCACGCCGTCAAATCCTCAAGGCGGTCTAATCGTCTAGACTGATCCCGAAGTACTGGATCTCTAAAAACAAGTCGATGACCTCGTGGAGGTGGCTGTAATGGTGCACCTGTCGGTGCGATACGCACGTCTCCCTGCTGTTGCTGCGGCTGTTCCTGCTGAGGCTGCTGCTAAGGAACCCAAGGAACGCCTCGCTCTAAACAAAAACGAAAGCCGACTCCTTGGATGTCAGCAACGCATAGCGGACAGCGTAGCACGACCAACCCTCTTAGGACGGTAACATGCCATCATGCTTGCCTCCACATCAGCGCTAAACACTCCTAACGTCGTCAAAATCCTCGTGCCGTGCCAATCGATACAGATCAGTGTCGATCTCCTCCTCTGTGTACAGGCCCAGCAAGCAGATCTTCAAAAGTCATGAACACCTGAAATATTCAAATAACTTGTGAAAAATATCAAGCTTAAACACAAAACAAACATAAAAATGTTTGCAATACATGTTCTGTATCAAAGACTGAAATATTTCCAGAAGAATCTCCGCCAAAATTCGCCGACATTTTATAACTTAATGAAGTAATACAGAGAAACTTTGATTCGTTTGATTCATTTATTTGTAAAAGTAATTGATTGATCAACATATATATATATATATATATACTTTTGTAACACGTAAATCGAGCAATCTTATATCACGTCGTATAATTGCAGCACGTTTATCGAGGAATCTTATATCACGTCGTATAATTGCAACACGTTTATCGATGAATATTTAGTCGCGTCCAGGGAAAAAATCTTCAAAATCTGAGAAACTATACGCATGTATAGACCTTATACGGTCATACACGTTTGTACTAAACGGCCGTATATACTTATACGACCGTATAAATTTTCATCAAACCTGACACGCCAGCCCTAGCAGCTTTTGTTGGTTTGACTGACCTTATATGTCACACCCCAAATTTTCAACTAACGGAATCATACCGTTTGGGAACGTGACAAACCAGGATCTCAGATCATTAGACATAACGAAGACCTCTATATGAATTTCAAAACATACTTTGGTCTAAAACTGTAACATCAAAATTTTCAAAGTTTGCGGAAGCGTTTTAAAATAATAACAGTTGTAAAATGTAAATTACAATGCAAAGTTTTCAAATGTTCAAATTCAAATAACTATAATGTAAAGTCATGCACGCGACTCAATCTCCTAGTCCATGCCTGCTTTCTTGTGCACCTTAGCGTCCTGAGAAAACATGTAAATCAAGTCAACACAAAGGTTGGTGCATAACACAGGTTTAAGCATTCACAAATGTTGAAACAACAGTTTGAATATAAAGTTTGCAGATAACATAATCACACATGCATAGTCATGATAGCTAGTCATTTATACTATTTACATACGTGGTCGACACCGAAGCTGACTAGTGCATGCTATCGCATGTTTTGCCTTGCCACTATTGTCTAGCACAAACAATAGTAACGAGTGTTTGGTCAGTCAAACACCTGTGTAGATCCCATCTACCAAGTGAGGTTTGTCAAACCTAATAGATCTATTTCCAACTACCACGCTTTGCGCTACGGCAAACTAAACGGTTCGAAGTGTAAGGACTTGTAAATGCTATGTTGTCACATAATGTAAACAGCTAACTCATGCAAGTGATATGTATCCAAAAATGTTTGTTGCACATGTTTTCTCCCCCAAAACAGTTAAAATAAGAAAGGGGCCGTGTACGCACCTTTGTTTGTGATTAGAATGATCAAACACTCGAAATCGCGTAGAAAGTCCTTTACGAAGAACCTGTGTTTAAATAATAACGTAGTGTTATCGGATTGTTGTTTTGTGCTTGAAATCACATACGTGTCAACACACGTATGTTTGACTTGTTAGAAATATGCATACGAAAGTACGCGTGCCTTTGAACTCGTTTAAATAAAACCATATATGATTTTATTTAAATAAACGTAATTGTACGCGATTACGTTTTCGTTCTAAAATATGAATTTTATTATTCTAATGCGTTCGGAATTGAATTCTGGCTCTAACGCAATTCGAACGGGTTAAAATGGGATTAACATTAAGAAGTTATGAATTAAAAACCAAAATTGGGGTTTAATTACAAAAACAGTGGGGGCAGGGATCGAACTCGCGACCTCCCCCTCTCAACACCCTCATGCTACCAATCCAACTAACTCAACATTTGCAACATAGTGGCCCAATTAATTGTTTTAATCATAACCCAAACCTGTTCCCTTTTGTTAACTTTGACCGAACATAATGAGCCCAAATTGACCCCGATTTCGATCACCATTGAAACTGAAACCATAGGGTCTTCGTTCCTATAACTCAATCGAGTCTATTCCAGGTTTTAATTCGATTTTTAATCAACTAATTTCGATAAAATGTCATTCTCTAATGATCGAACGAAGGCACCAATGTTCACAACTCAACCTGCTCGAATTCGTTTATGTTACACCTTAAACTCATAGGGTTTTCCTTTATCATGGTATTTCGAATCCTTCTGTACTAATTAATTCAACTATTATGATCTTTTAAGTCAAAAACCCCAAATTGTTCTTAACCGAAAACTCTAGTTATCGAACTTATACAATTCACTAATGTTTGATCAAATCAACTTAGGGGTATCCTTAGTCGAGACCTTCTGAAACTACTAGTATCATTCAATTTGATTCTTGAACTCGTTTGATCAAAAAACCCCAAAACCGATTATATATGAACCCTAGGAACTTGAACTTAACCAATTCGTTATAATGTGATGAAATTGATTCATGGGTTTTGTTAATCGGCACATTATGAAACTAATGGTACCATTTGATTTCATTTTTAAACCCATCTCGATCAAAACCCCCAAAACCGTCTTTGATATGAACCCTAGAATTTAAACTCTTGCAATTCGATATTGGAACACCGAATTAACATAGGGATTGTCTTAGTCGGTCGTTTTAGAGTGTGTAGGAAAGATTACTTACAAGATTTGATGTAGTATTGTTATAGAACGACTTCAAGCCCTAGGTTCGGCCCCCTCGCGATCCAATTCCTCAATCCGAAGCTTGTGAGACCAATTCGTTGCTTGTGTTACCCTCAGAGAGTGTCGACTAGTGTTTCTGGAGTTTCAATTGTGATATTTCTGATCGATTGCCATAGAATTGATAGATAATGGGACGGTTCAAAGTGTTAATCATAATTGGAGTTAAATTCGACAGTTTAATGGGTTAGTAACGGATGGGTGATGGTAATGATCATCAATGTAACACCCATTAGTGTTTAATTCGGCTATTATCAGTGTATAAACTTGAATTTCGAATTTCCCCCAAATTCTATGAACAAATTTTGACTTAAAAGTCAAAATTGCTCATTCTAGGTGATTACAAGTTTAATACTAGAAATTTTAATGTCTTGAACTTGTTTAGATTACTTCTAATACTTCCAGTTTGATTTCCAATAATTTCCTTAGCTTTTGATTAACGCAGTTAAACCAGAATTCCGAATTGTCACAAATTGGGCCTCATAAAGTGGTATTGGGCCTACAATCTATACGGCCCAAATAAGTCTTCTGTTTCCGATCTAGTGTCCAGCGAACCTTTTAAATTACAAGGTTCAGCGAATCTTTTGAGATTTCGTTACTTTCGGTTAACGGGGTTAACTCGAAAAGTCGGGTTGTCACATTATCCGCCCATATAAGGCCTATACAGACGTAAACGAGACCGCTGGATAGTGTATCAAGAACGGGGTAGTGTATATTTAGTAGGCCTCTTAATTTTTTACACGCCCTCACAAGTCATGTCACACCCGGTGAGAATCCGATGCTTATAAAAGAACCGGAACAAGTAGACGCCCAAGACTCCAATACTAGAAAACCACAAGCGTATTACTGGAAAACCAGAAATCAGACAACGGAAAACCAGAAATCATATATCGGAATGAAGAGGTGTGAGTTGTGCAGCCACTTCGCCCGGATTTACTGCCAATCCGATAACGCAAGTCTCTGCTACGACTGCGATCATACCGTTCATTCCTCCAATTTCCTAGTTGCCAAACACTCCCGAACCCTCCTCTGTCACAAATGCCAATCTCCGACTCCTTGGACGGCTTCAGGCGTTAATCTCGGCCGCACCGCCACCGTCTGTGTCACTTGTCTTGATGAAGGCTCGTCTCAACGGCCGGTGATGTTTAGTCACCGGGAAAACGACGCCGTAGAGGAGAATCGTGATGTGCACGAAGAGGAAGAAGCTGAAGCTGAAGATACAGGATCCGGTGATGAGAGTGAAGACGACGATGAGGATGCAGAGAATCAAGTGGTTCCGTGGTCGTCCGCTGCATCGGCGCCGGTCACTGCTTCTTCGAGTAATGAACAATTTTCATCAAGCAGATCCACAATCAACTTAGAACGCCTGGATGCTTGTATCGATTCTGAGGTTTGTGTTTGTGTTTCTTCTTTGTTGATTTGATGAAAAAAAACTTTTTGGAGGTTACGATGCAGGATTTTAACAGTAATTCGTGTGATTAACCGAAAATCAAATATGATGCAGGACGATACAGTATGTTCATCCAAGAGATCTACCAGTAAAAGGAGTACGGAGATTTCACTAAGTTCGTTCAGACCATTGAAGGTGATTAGATCAAACAGAAATTGAGACCACAATGAATCGTTGCAATGACTTAGATAACAATTTCTTCTACTGGTTTGTTCATTCGATTAAAGAAGACGATACATAGAATTGATGGTATGATATTGTGAATTTGATGATATTATCTCCATTAATGTTTTGTGATTGATTCTCGTTTTTTGTGGAAAAGCTTTTATAAAATTTAAAATGTTATAGATAAAATGCATATAACATTGGCAGCTACTCATTTCTATTGGGATTTGGTTTTAGAATGAACCCTTATGTTATACGTTGAGTTTTAATGAGGCGTGTGTTAGAAAAGCGATCATAACGAGTTGTAACAAAGCAATTGTTTAGGTTGGGTTAGGTGGGCCGTGTAACACATAAAACACATCGGGTTACACTGTGTCCGGGTCAAAATGGATCATCTTGAGTTAGACAAAATGACTTGGATCAAAATAGGCTCTCATATAAATGTTCTTGAGTTGAAGCATGTTGCTTTAGAGAAGATGTATCAGAACAAGTTCACCCACTATTTTGTTTTGATGGCGGCTAGTGGGTACGATGAGCATAGTTGGTGGTGATCTGCGGCGGCGGAGGTGGCAACAATGGCGGCGGAGGTGAGGACGATGGAGGATGTTGATATGTTGCAACTATAGTGTTGTTTAATACTTTAACATCACATTAGAGATGTTAAAGTGGTTCAGTGGTTGTACTAACAAATTAGAAGGGTCATATAAGCCCCAACATTACATGAGTATTTGTGGGTGGCATATGCACGATAATTTTTTTTCCGGTATACTAATTTTTCTGAATTTTTCTATAAACTTGTCTGAATTTTTCTTTATAAGATTTAAATTGTGCAATAAAATACACAAAAAAAATTAATGTATGGCATAAATACGCATTTAAAAATTAGAATGAAGAATACATTAACATAGGTTAAACAAATCAACCTATGAACCCAATGGGTTGACTTGTACATGACCCATTTAACTATTAGGTTTACGAAATAAACACAACCCCACAAATTTTGTATTAAATCATGTTAAAAATTCGCACACCTATGTCACATCATCCTACCATTTTAACTTATTTTTAAAATTTATAAAGTTAGAGGTTGTTTGGAGGTGTTTTAATAGTCATTAATAGACTATCTTTAATAGACTATAGCTTTTTTTTTTGAACGACCAACTAATCAACTGCCGGATACTTTGTACGCGGCTCTCAATGGTTAAAGGATGCCCAAGTCGGCCACTAGTCCAGACGGACAGAGCCCCTAGCCCACCAGCCACTAATCCCTGGTTAAATGGTTAAAATATTACCTTTTTAATATTATTTCTTAATCATTCAAACATAATGTTGTATCTAAATTATGAAAAAGTTATAAATCATTAACAAGTAACCTCTTAATAGTCTCTTAGTTACTATTAAGAGGCGGGTGTGGTATACTCTAGTTTTTTTTAGCGATGCTTTTAGAATTGTTAGTGTATTTTTTGTCTGTTGATGATGATTCTGGATTGTAAATAGTGGATATTAGAAACTTGAGAGTGTAAGGTTGGTAGAGCAAAAGTCAGAAAATTTTAATTGGGTTGAGTTATATTTATTTTGAAAGCTAGAAATATAGTTTTTTTTTTTTTTTTATACAAGTTTAATGGATTCGTCACTTACGGTCCACACAGTGAAAATTCACCACTTATTCCCACAAAACATTCCCAAAACCAAGGGGATAAAGTTTCCAAGAAAAATAAAATAAAAAAATACCGGACCCGGGAGTGTTTTTTCCGGCATGCCAAGTGAAATATCTTAGATAATAGATAGAGATAGGAAAAAAAAATCACTTTAACAACCTAAACCATTTACCGGAATGCCTCCAAGGACCGATGGATACAAATGGTTTTGATCTCATAGAGAAACATGAACCATAACTAAAATAGAACCAGAGCTGAAACTAGAATCAGCCAAAACCGGTCAATGCCGGTTAAAACCCGAATCTAACAAAATCGGTTAAAAAAAACTATAAGCATCATGAGTTGCTTTTTAAAATTTCAGCTGGTTTTAGAATTAAACCGTAGTTGTTTTAGAATTAAACCGTAGTTGTTTTTAAAATTTCAGCTGGTTTGTTGACTATAAGCAGAACCGTTTCCGAAACTAGAACCGTTTACGGAACCAATATCGGTTAAAAAAAACGATTTGTCCACCTTATATCCTAGACATAAGCATCATGAGCTGCTTTTTAAAATTTCAGCTGGTTTTAAAATTAAACCGTAGTTGTTTTGGAATGAAGCCACATTGCAACTGGCGTCTAGAGTTCTAGAGGCCTCAACAAGAAGAATAAACTTCTCTCTTAACACAATCCTGTAGAGTTCATGAGGTCTCAGCAAGAAGAATAAACTTCTCTCTTAACACAATCTAATGAATCTGCTCATCAGCTAATTCACTGAAACACTTAATAGAAAAGTGCGCAACGAGTTTTATATTCAAAGTATTGGGGGCTAAAAGTACGTTAAAAATGAGTTTTTGTTTAATAACATGAAAACATTGGATATTTATTTTTTTATATTGTATTTTTAAACATAGTAAAAATAAAATACATTATAAAATAAACAAATTTAGTACAAAAAATTATGTGTATAGATATTTTTAAGCAAAATCTTGTACTATATTTTTCAAAAAAGTAAAAACACATATTTTATAATGTATTTGTATTTCTTGTAATGTATTTTTAAATTCAGTATAAAAAATATAGTATAAAAAATCATAAATCTAATTAGAAAGATACGGTATGAAAAATAGTTATTAATGCATTTTTAGAAAAATCTTGTTTCTATTTAATTATGTCCCTCCAACTGTTATTTACTATTGTTCAGAGCATTCCACAATCCACAAGTCACAAGACATTTTGTCGCAACAAAATAGATATCGGAGTTTCTTGTGTTTCCAGACTCCAGAGGCCTGACCGATCTATCGATTCCTCAGGAACATATATCTCATCATGAACTTAAGATATGGGCCTTAAAAAGGGTGTAAAAAAGATTCAAAACTATTTAAGGCCCAATCCAACCTTTGTTAAAAACATTAAAACCTCAAGGCCCAGTGGACCCATATGAAATCATCATAATTTGATGTATATGTGTTTGGATTCCAAAATTAGGCCATGTTTGGTAGCCTCTTAATCCAATTAAGAGGCTACCTCTTAATGGTTCATAGCATCTGAATGGTTAAAAATTATCCTTAAGTCTGAAAGGTTAAGAGATTGGTAATGGTTCATAACTTCTGAATGGTTAAGAGGTAACCCTAAGTCTGAATGGTTAAGAGGTTATGAACCATTCGGAGGTAACCTCTTAATGTCATTCACATGCAAACAAACAACCCCTTAGTGATTTAAGGTGCGATATTCATTTTTCTGACTTCTAAGTATCGAGCCTCCCCACAAGAAAAGCAAACACTTCTTTTACCTATTTACAAACAATATTCATATATTTTATATTCTTTAAACTACTATCAATTAAATTTAAATTTAAAGCCAAATTCAGAAGTATTCGTACAAATGGTTGGATTTATTTATTATTATTATTATTATTTTTATATCAATCTGAAAATTTTAAAGCCTATAGGCCGAAAACTTATCGTGTTAATATTAAATCCTTATAGTTAAATATTAAGTTTTACCAAACTTTTTTTATAACAACAAACACATACTAATATAATCATACTCTTAAATTGCACATGCCTTCTGCAGTATTTAGACACTGCATCTTTAAGATAGTGGATAAGAAATTCTTAACCTAACTCACCTAGGTGACACCTAAAATGTGAAATGGTCATTTAAAAAAAAAAAACTTGCTACTGTAACCTCTTAACACCATACCAACACCACTACCGTCGCCAGCTATTGTAACCCCGGATATTTAAACACCTAACAACATTTAACAATTTTTCCGCTCACAATGTTCGATTTAACAATTTTTTGTCTGAAAATTTTATAAGTATTGGGTCTGGCCTCCTCCGTCTTTCTTTTTAAAAATCTTTAGACTCCCTTGGCTTTTAAAAAAATACTAAAGTTGAATTAGTTTTTTTAAAAACAGGTATAGCAGTTTACAGGTTTAACTTATCCTAGAAATTCAAAGTAGTATACTAGTGAAACGATAAAACTTAACGTATAATAATTTTTAAGTTGTAAGGTTTAATATCTAATATTCTAATTTAAAAAAAAAAAGAAAAAAAGACATTAATTGAAGACTTGGAGGCTTGAAGTCGTGTTTATTAAAAACATTTTTTGTTTTTTGAATGCAAGTAAAATTAAATATTTAAAGTTTTAAATGTTTGACCCGACCCGAATTGTCAACCGGATATATTACCCGGAACATAGCTATAGAAAATAAATTGAGTTCACGATTTTCGGCTCAATATAAGTTTTTTTTCAAGATCCGTCAACGGTTTTTCGAGAGCCTATTTTACTGAGAAAATTTCCTAACAGGTACTCTTGCCACTATAGAAATGAATATAAAGAAATCCACTTTAAAACCTTCTTTTACTACAGTGACCTATTGTAAACCCATTTTGACCATAACATATTTTACAAGACCAAAATGTTACATTTTTTTTAAAGAACCGTTGTTTCTTGAACTTGTTTAAATATGTTACCAGACATAAGCTGTCTTTTAACATAGCAATGCAATAAAGTTAATTACACAGGTGGTCCCTATTTTTAAATTTGTTACCAGATTAACCCAATTGTTTGCATATTAACCGCAATTTGAGTATTTTGAAAACTATAACCCCAAAAAGTAACCTTCATGTTAGGACTGGCTCCACATGAATCAAACATATTACGAGCACTGATCTCTATCTACTTTAATTGGAAGTTAGGTACTGAAATAAAATCCATGTAAACCACGTGAAACATTCGTTTAATTAACTCTATTTCACGACGATGTCAATGCTTGGTGGGCCAAATCCATTTGGGAGGTGGGAGAAAAACCGGTTTTTATGACCGAATCGATTATAAGCTGTTTATTGAACCATTTTTAGCTCCGGTTATATAATCGTTTGTAACCGTTAATTGGAGACCAGTTTTTGGTTTCAAGTGCATGAACGGGTTACCAATTTTACCAGTTAAGCAGTCCAATGGTACAAAAAAAGATTATTTACCGATTTGCCGGTTTTCAAAATCAATCATTGATTGAACTGTTTGCTAAAAACCCAAATTAGATAACATTGACTGTTAACCAATTAACCAGCTATTGCCAAATCGATTAACCGTAGGGTTAACCTATGTGTGGATCTACCTTATGTGGGTTGGGGTCATGTGTCCCCATTAAATTTTAACTTGTTAATATAGTGTGTGGTGAATTTTTTTTGACCTTATAGGATTTTGGATGGACCCTATAAATACAAATAATTGAGTATGATTAAAAACATTTAAATTGAAGATAATGGAATGTTATTGAAGAATCATGTCATTTTCCAAAAATTTGGACTAGGTTTGAATCCAAGTGCTATTGTCATTGTATCTTTAATTTTTATTGACAATATATTTTAACTATAATATCTTACGTTGTTATTTTATTTGATAAAACCCGACTCAAAAGCCGTATAATGATTTAAGAATTATAACATTGAGTTGGTAAAAAAAATACTAAATATTAAAGAATATGACCCATAAAAAATAAAAAAAAACTTTGCACCTCTAAGACGACAAAGGAGTGTACAGCTGAGGCCTGAGCCTGAGGGTTATATCATTATATGTGTCTGTTTTTGGGTTGTTTGCATGCTGCTTGTTTTTGGGTTGAAGCCCATCCACTTTTGTTTATATTAATTTTGTTGGCGTACAAACACAACCAACTTCTGTCCATCTGATCGCAACACCAACAGCAACAGCATGCATCTGTTTTTATATATAAAAAGGTTTATGTTATTTGTAATTCGTCATCTTTCTGTGTTTTTTTTATTAAAAAGATTTATAAAGAACATGGTAAACGGATAATAAGAAGGAAAAATTCTCAAAATATACATATTTGACTTTTTTTTTTTTATCTATTTTGTCCATTTGATTTTAAAATAAAATATATATATAAGTCAAGGTAACAAGCGAGTAATATTACAGGTTGATAAGAACATGATATACGGAATAAGAAGGAAAAATTCGTAAATGTTCACGTTTGAGTTTTTCTTTATCTATTTTGTCCATTTGATTTTCAAATGTCAAGAAATTATCCATCCATACACAGGGGAGGACACATATTTTATAGACCGTAGTTCCAGGACAACAACGATTTTTCAGATTGTATGGACAATTATGAACGATTTTTTCAAATGACATCATAAACTTTTAGACTAGTGACATCATTGTTTATCAAAAGGATGATGAAAACAAGAAAACACATGAATGATTTTTACATATGTTATATTGAAAAGGAGTTATCCAACAAGTTTGTGTCGAAAATGTAATATAACGTTTTCAAAAGATGAAAACTTGTAGGGAATAACTTTAACTATTTTGTTTACCTGATTCGAGCGGTAAAACCGACCCGAAAAATTTATGCCCGACGCTATGAAATTATAACATATAAATACAATGACATCATTGGAAAAATCCTGGATCCGTCACTGTACATACATAGGCGTCTGTCAGAGTTTATTAACAAGCGTCCATAGAAGACAAATGACGTTTTCTGATTTGTGGATTTTACTGGCGGAACCCCTATAGTTACAAACATCGGCGCATGTGTGTGTATCATGGTATTTAAAATAGGATTAAAAAAAATTAAATCCGAACATTTTAAGAATTTTCTTTCATAAAAATGACACATTTATTGAATACTATCACTAGCTCCCCTTAAAAAAATTTAAGCATGGGAAAACTTACAGTAATAGCACCCGCATCTCAATATTATATATTATAATTATAATTATATGTTAAATACTTAAGTTAAATTTACAATTATTCATGGGATTGCAAACGATTTGTTTATTATTTAACTTTTTTACAAACGGGTCACGATCAATAACTAAACAATTTTTTTTTTATATTTCTTTATTAAAGAATTAACATGTTCACAAATAATTCATGAACCAAACAAACAAATGAAATTGACGTATTATCAATCACGCTTCTAACACCCTATGCTTGCATATGCTGCTCCTGCAACTATCAAGGCCGGCTTTAGTATATTAAAAACAAACCCTAGCTTAGGGCCACCAAAATTCAGGGCCTCAAATTTTTGAGTTTTAAAAGCCATATCATCTTACTCATTCTCCAAAACTACACCACAATATTCCTCTATTTGCTTGGATTTGAATCAAAGACCTCATTTATAAGATACAATGCATCTATCAAATAGGAAAGTCCTACAATGGCTTTTGGGCTTTTTTGTTGTGACGAATTCTGATATGTGTAAAAAAAATTGTTTTTATATTTGTAATTAAACTACATATTTTGTTTGTGATTTATGTTTTCTGTAGCTTTCTCCTTCATGATTATCTATACTTTTTATGTTATAAGCTCGGATAAAAGTGGGAGTTTTATTTTGAGTAGAAAAAATCGCAATTTTTTGCTACGTTTTAAGCCACCAAAAAGCTTGAGCCGGCGGCCCTCTCAACTATACAAGTATACATACACACACGTACATACCTAAATACACATTTACATGCATATGCTGTTCCTACTTCCTACTACTATATACACATGTACCATTTTATTACTTGTCCTATTCCCATCCTGTCTTTATATCATTTGGGTTCTGTGTACCTGCCACTCTACACTCACTCGCCTCTTTATTTCTACATCCACTCTCTAATGTATGTATGTATGTATGTATGATATTATTTATACCGGAAGTAGGGAAACATAAAAACAAGGATGCATAAAGCTATATATAACAGTTACAGCCAGCAAATATGTCATCACTCTTCCCTCGATCATTTTATTTAAATTAAAGTAAATTTACGAAATAGGTAATGTGTTTTGCCATTATTTTACTCTTAATTCATATGTTTCATAAAATACCTATATGGTCAAAAATTTTAAACATTTGTAACACATATAGTACTTATGTGAGGGTAATTTGGTCAATTATGTAAGAGTAATTTGGTGACCTAAGGACTGTGTATGTGTTACAAATATATAAAGTTTGGGAACATATAAATAATTTATAAAACCTAAGGAACAATAGTGAAATACTAGCAAACCACATAGATAGTATTGGTAATTTACCTTTTAAATTATTACCATAATACCATTTTATATAAGCATATATGTACATGAGCATATATATACCATTTTACATGCATAATTATTGTATACATACATGATGATGTACATGTGCATGCATGCAAGGAAGGATGAATGGATGTACAAGTCTTTTTATGTATACAGGTTAAATATGCATTGGAGTGTTGTTAAAAATAGCCAGGAAATTAAGTATGAAGAAATTAATGATGGTTTTTTAAGTGCAATTTATAATTCTAAACTCATAAATGCACCAATTTTGTGACAGGAAATCAACAATATCATGTTTTAGAGCAAAAGATAGAGAGGACATTTAGGAGGTTATGATGTTTGCTCTTTATTTTACAAGTGTGGATTCAAATTCAACTAAAGTAAGATGTGAAGTAATTAAATTTAAAAGTAATTATAAAGGTGTGTGTTTGTGTTCTTATAAAATTTAAAAGTTATTTTGTGTTTTAGGTGTGATGGAAGTTGTCTCGGACGAGGCATTGCGTGTGTTTCTAACTATAACTTATTAAATGATAATATTATACAGCTGGTTGCTTTTTATTCCTATTAAGAATAGGCTATATGTAATACCCATCCCGTAGAGTGGGCGGGGGAGAAGACTTCGGCGGGGGTGAGTGGGCACAGCGCCCTCCGTCCACGGCGGCCTCAAATGTGTGGCCTCAGCGGCTTCCGCACCCCGTTGGGGATATAATTCACCTGTTGGTTGGTTTTTAAAAAAGGGGACCCATTCACCCATACCTCAAATATAGTGGTGATGATATGACTTAGTGGAGAATATTTTTTAGTGGGGTAATCATTAAGGAGTTTTAAGATTTTCAGTAAGGTGATAACATGACATAAAATTTTAGTGGGGTGGTCTAGGAATATCGCTATTCTTCGTATGAGTATGAATAACTGAAAAAGAAAACAAACAAAGTATTAGTATGTGTGTGTGTATTGTTCCGTCCTTAACCTTTATATGTAAATCTCCCTCCATTATAATTTCTCTCTTTACAAACTAATATTCGTCTTCTTCACTAGCTATGCCTACTTCAAAGATGACAACTTCAGTGGTAATGGATGTGAAGCACTGTCAAAATGTAAGTTCGAAGCTGAGCGTTAATGGCGGAGGAGGTATGAGTGAGTTGACTCAGAAAAAACACAAGCAGCCTAGAAGAGGTTTTGGTGTAGAGGAGCTTGAACGGTTCCTGTCACAAGAACGGAGGAAGAAGATGACTGAAATACCGTTGATGCATCCTCACCAGCATCATTTTCTGCCATTCAATCCTTCTCTAGGTTTTCCAATTTCCGGTTCTGTTCCAAACGCCGCCGTTCTCTATCATCATGCTTATGTTCCGACTCCGGCAATGGCGGTTGATCAGGAGATCAGAATCCATGGAGGAAATCTGTATAATGCAGATCCGTACACTGTGATTAGATCGCCTGGCTTCCGATTTGAGAACTCAAAGGAGCTCTCTTCGATCTCAAATTGCATTAAATGTTGTTCAGACGGATTTGATATTTGTGAGAAGGTAAATCGATTCATAGATTATCCGATCTGTTAAGCTTCTCGTAATTTTATGTGTTTGTTAGTTTGTAATTTTTAAAACAATTTATGGCCAGAAAAAGCTGATCAACGGTGGACGTAACTCGTGCCCGGAGAATCTGTATTTTAGCTTAAGCGGAGATAACACCGACGCCGTAGTGGAGATGATGGACGCCGGCAAGACTCACCGGAGTTCATGGACAGGTAGTTTTTTTTTTTTTTTTTAAATTAAAATGAATAGTTAAATATATAAATAAACTCGACCAAAGCATGGGAAAATGGTTGATTTAGATGAATTAGTATTGCAATTTGGGTTGAAATTTGCAGCACAATAACATAAAATATGTTGAGATAGATAACTTCTTAACATAATGCGAGTCAAAATGTGTAACTTAAAAATTATGTTATTAAAATGGATAATAGTTATTAGTAATATGTTTGATGAAAAAATTGCTAGAAGTTATTAACATATACTCATTTTAACTTTAACTAAATTGAAGCATTTTAAAAATTACTTATTTAAACTCACATTGACTTTGCTTCTAACTCAACCTTAATCCGAATCTGTTTTGCACCTGTTATTTTGTTAGAATTATATATAGATGATAAATCCTAACGAGAAATCATGACGATTTGTAGGAAAAATTGAATGGGGAAAGCTGTTTTGCTGGCAAGGATGGTGGTGCGGAAAGCGGAAGCAAACAGTGAACCGATGTGGGAAATAATAATTTAAATAATATTAGTATTATTTGTTGCCCTCCGCTCTTTTGTTTATTTGTAGTTTCAAGTTTCAACATTTGAATTGGTCCTGCTGTTTTGGGAGACTATGACTTTAACATGTGTCTTGGACTCTTGGGCCTCTTGTTTTGTGCGGTTATGACTTGTATAGTTGTATCTCCTCACAAATCACAATCTATGTTTGTTTTAGTGCTAATCCATGATTATTATACTTTTTTTTTTTTACTTTATCACAAAACTATGTTGCCCTAGTGTCCGACATATGTTCAGGTTGTTTGTTTATCTATTATTCATTTCTTACTTACCATACTCTCAGATCTCATAAAATACCTGACAAATGTTCGATAGTTCCTCTGTGCAATCATTTTCCTTCTTCTTGTTGCTGCATATCTCGTTTAGATCAGCTCTTCATAGACAAATTAGGGATCACGGCCCGCACCGAAACAATGCTTTACCCCTGGATGTCCAGTCAACTGTTGCGCCTCAACGGGTTTAGCTTAAGACGACGTGTTAGGTTGATAGGGATTTATCACTGAACTAAATTGGTATGTGAATCTTTAGATAAATACGATTAGGTTTGATTTTATGTGACAAAATTATATATATGGTTTTTAGGGTAACAAACCTTTCAAAGTGATTAACTTATAATCTCAATTGTTCAAAGTCTTTAAAACCTTCAAAAAAAAACATTGGTTTACGACGGTTATACAGTATCTATCTTATTAAATGACATTTATAGACAGTTTCATACACCTTTGACTAATAATTTTAAGCGTGACTTTGGAACATAGAACGAGAGCGGTTTTAATGCTAAAGGTTATTTGATGGTGTTACTCTTTTGACTAATTATTATAAACGAGGATTTAGGGTATACGAAGAGATCAGTTTTAATGCAGTTGGGATTTAATCTTCATGTTAAAAAATATGTGCCACAAGTTAAAAAAAATTCCCAAAATTTCAAAGTGAGCAATTTGTTACATTAAAAATGATTGTTGTTTTGACAACGACAATATACAACGCGGTGTTTGTTTGTTGTTAATGTTTTCGTGATATAGATTATGCTTTCGTTAGTTTTTTCCATAGCATCAACGTGGTCTATCTATGCCATGTGTTTGTATATAAATATATATATTAATATATATATATATATATAAAAATAATAAAGGTTAAGTGACGTGGTTTACATGGTTGGTTCAAAAGTATCAAGCCGGATCGACCCTTAAACTTGTCAAACCACATCAACTTAACCAATGGATCTCGAACTGACCAAACCACCTAATTGCTTAAGTTTGGGTGATTTGGTTGGTTTCAACTATTTTTGAACACCCATAGTAGCTAATGATTAAAAGTTATCCCTAAATTAAAAGGAAAGTTCTTCCAAAATGTAAAGTTACACAAGACTTGAATCAATCATGTGAAATTTTGAACACAATTTCAATAAACTTAAGGACATGTTCATAAGCCTACGATTTATTGCAAGAATAGGTTATTGAAAACAATTTAATTCCTTCACAATATACATGATTTGACAAGCAATCTCAAACTGGTTATTGAAAACAATTTAATTCTATCGGCAAATCACATTAAATTAAGTTCCTTCACAATATTTGGTGTAGGAATAACGCTCCCTTCGACCAACTCCATACTTATTTGTGCTATGCAAATCAAGAGGCAAACTATGTTACAATAAAATATGATTAGAATGATTAGATCATTCGGGCCCTACAAATCAACATTTAATACACAAGATATAAAATTGACTTTAAACTGCTTACCAGAATACATATGTTACTTTCACTTGGTATTCTCAACATTATACATACTAATAACTATTAAAGATGTAATAAACAATCTAGGATACGAAAAAAAAACCCAAACGACTTGACTCGTTCCCAAGGCTATAAATTAGTAAGAAAGATTTTATAAATTTGTTAGGTATCTAAATTCCACAACAAACAAATGCAAAAAATGGAAAATCATATAGAAAGCAAAGATGGCTTACAGTTAAAGTAAGATAAAAAGAAAGTTAAAAGGGCATTGTATAAAATTTTATATGCAAGAAAGGCACCAAGACCAATCCAATACCAATAATTTCGAGGGAAAATATAGCGTGTTTTCAGCAACCTCTCACCTAATGTCATCATTGATTGAATTCCTCTCCACCTTGCATTAAAACTTCTTTTAGTAATTATATAAAATGATATTCCAACACCTCAAATAGAAACCAAATAATCGTTGCACCACCCAGGATCCCACCTGATACCTTCTTATCCTTTCACAGAAGCAGATCAGCCACTCTACACATAGTCAAAAGTTAGATAAGTAATAAAAAAACCTATAAATTTAGCGCTAATGTGAACTTTGATAGCTTATAAAGCCAAGAGAAAACATCCTTTTGCTTTTGTCTTCAACAATCAAAATTATAATGCAAAATCAACAACAAATGCATGTGTATAAACTATATACCAGGTTCAAGATCTGGACGCAGAAGCAAAATTGAACTCTTAATTATATCCTAACAATTTATACATGAACTACCAGCAAATTCAAGATCAACAGGTCCTAATATCATATCTGAACGTATGCCTAGTGAGGTGTACACATGATGCAGCAATGAAGAAAATACTTACGTTGATTTTAATCAAGAAAGAGAATATATAAAATCAATATTGAACTAAGCTGATAAAATTTAATCAACTAATAAAACACAAAGATCATTACCTGACAAAGGCAAGTGGATTGCAAAAGTCTTTGAAGACACTACATATAATCAAAAGATACAAATTAGATCAAATAGTTACAAATTTACGACATCAAACTAAACAAAACTGTTACAATGAATACACATTATTTTGAATTTATGCCACTTACAATGGGCGAAACAGATAAAAATAAATCTTAACTTGAACTTGAGCAAATTATATAAACTAAATTTACCTACATTTATTTAGGGCCTAAGGTTACTTGGGATCAACATATGAATACATGAGGACAAGATTTAAAGGGACCAACTTTTATCATTTTTTTAAAAACGCACACAAATCCATAATTACTTCAATATACATTGGATATGAGGCAAAACTGTAAACCTATTTACAAGACTCAAAAGCAAATCGAAATCAAAATTTGTTTGTTTAGCCCCCTCGCTTGGGCCAGGTGCAGATCGACTTTTAAATCCTAAACAACACACTCGTCTGCTTCAAAGAAAATACCAGAAAAAGAAAAAAAGTGATGGTGATAGACCAACGTTTTGTATCCGGTGGACCAAAGCATCATTTGGTTTACAAACCTTTTTACTGAATCAAAGCTGTAAAAAAACAAAAATATGAAGCCATAGTTATCATAAAACCACTAAATTATCATAATTATATCTCTTTTCATTCCAATCATAATATTAAACCATAAAAGTTGGGTGGTTCAGCCTGCTTTAGTATGGTGCATGCTGATTTTTGTCTAGTTCCAAGAGGGTCATGCTCATTTTAGTGCCTGGACCAAGCCCTAACCTCTAAAACAACATGTGCCTGATGCATAACATCTTGTGTAAGAATATTTTTTATATCTAAGAGTGTAATACAAATGTACAAAAATATGTGCAGGCCCATGAGCAAACAATGGTAAGTGTTCTTGTTCTTAGGTTGTGCTGATATCGATGGCAACATTTGAGAGTGCAACATTTCTGCATCTTGCGCTAGTGCCTCTGAGGTATGTATAAGTTCAACCACAAAACAAGGTGTGGCATGATTTTGATTCAAATGAAAATAATGAAGCAAAAAAGATGTGATTATTTTCTTATTTATGTTTTTAAAAAGGTGAAAGAATTTAAGAAAAACAACCTGGAGGTTGAACGTCTTGGCTTATTGCTCTCACATAATGCCCAGCAAAGTACTTCTGAAAATAATGAGGACCAATTCTTCTTTAGGAAGCCACGTTTGCAAACCCTCTCTTCTGCACTGGTGTTTTGGTCTTGGTGACCAACCAAGACGCTTACATATACGGTGCACATGAGTACCTACAATCAGAAATGAATGCTCAAATCAGAACAGTCTTTAAACATTAAACCAAAAAACATACAAAAATCTCTACTTGAGATTTGTATATTTGTAATAATAAACTCCAGTATAACAACAATATTATAGTTCAAAAATCCAATATTATACATAAATTCTTCAGATAATTGTGCAATGTTTACTTTTTTCTTTAACAATGAATGCTTATTTCATTAGGTTATTGTTCCTTTTTATGTCTCTTCAACAATCATAAGTTTAGATTTTTATGCAGGAAAGCTAAAACATCAACATTCTAGTCTCAAACATTCACAAAGTTTTTTATCATAGATACCATGGATGTTATTATGCAGTAAGACATTTCATCGAACACTTAGAGTGCATATTTACTTGAGCACCCAACCACAACCAACACCTATTTCACAAGATGTATTTAATGAAATCTATTGAACATTGAAGCATATGCGACCCCAAAAATGTGAAAAAGGAACCATGTAATGAAAATTGCAAGGATGAAGAGGATGAACCATCTGGAAATACAGAATGCCATGGCGGAACCATCTGGAAATACAGACTGCCATGGCGGAACCCTAGCCGACTGAAATACATAATCCTATAGTGATATCACACAAATCTGCAGATTCTGACTTCAAACTATCATATAATCTACTTTAATTTTAATTAAATGAAAAAAATTAAACAAAAATTACGAAATTTGACCTGATTCTTGGCGCATCATCTCATCAATCGAGAAAAAAAAGGAGTCGAGGAAGAACTACGATCATGTTGTGCTAGATCTAACGTTAAGGATGAACTTTCAGTTGTTTGTTGGGGGATTTTGAAGAGTTTGGAGGTGAATCTCGTGCCTTCTGCGTCTATAGCTGAATAGAAGGTATTTTCTTTCAAGATGAAGGAGATTATCATTGGTATTCGGCGGATTTCAAAGTTGGAGGTGAGCGTTCTAGGGTTTTCAGGCGGGACTGGAGTGGAAGAGAAGAGCGCTCAATCTCCACATAATTTTGAATTTTGAAGCTGCTGAAGAATTTTGAAATGAATGAAGGAAATCACATGTGCTTTCTCACTTGTAACTCAATCTCTCATATCTCCATTATATAATAGTAAAGATATATATATGTTAAATAGCATGGTTGTTTTTATCTTCAATGTTACTAAATAAAAAATGTGTTATTATAAGATGAACACATCTCAAACAAATAAGCATAACAAATATTGATTTTATGGAGTAAATTATGATTTTGGCTCATGTGGTTTAAGTCTTTTAACATGTTCAACCCAAAATATAATCTTTTAACAACGAAGCCCCTATTGTTTAAATAATTAACGACTTTGATCCACCTATAACAAAAAATGTTAAACCACGTAGCCAAAATTTTTAGTTGTTTAATTGACAAGACTTCTTGATAAGAAGATTCTGTTTTGGGTTGAATATGTTAAAATATTTAAACCATAGAGGTCAAAACTGTAACTTACTCTTTTTTGAATAATATACTTTATAAATAAATAATTTTATCTTTAAAACTCAAATTTCAATTTTGTTTATTTTTTAGTTATTACTTTTTTTTATGTAGTTATAATTATATTTTTCACATATAACATTTTAGTTATTTTTGTTGTAAATTTATATAAAAAATTAACCATCGAAATAAATATACATATTTATCATATTAACATATTAATTATAAGTTTATTACATATGACTTTGAAAAGATAAAATGTATGTAGTCTGCGTACTACATCTACAGACATCTATTTAAGAAGTGTAGCAAATCTCCGCATTCTGAATGAAGAAGACTAATCTGTTAAAGTCTGTAGACTGTTAAAATAAATTGGATGTGGTGTACGGACGGTGGTGGTACTGGTGGTGGGTGTCCGAATTTGGTGGTGATGGTGGCCGACCATGGTGGTGATGGAGGGGGATAGTGTTGCTGGATGGTGGGTGGTTAGTGGTGATGGCGGCTGGTCACTGCATACCTTAGAAAATCTTAGAAGTTACTATGCGAAATCTATACTAAGAAGAGATCGCGCAAACATTTTTTAGTTAAATATTTTCAAAAAAACAAACAGTTTGCAAATAACAATGTCTGCGCGTGATTTGCGTGGCACAGACAGAAGAGCATGCGTAGACTTTTTAGGAAAATTAAACATCACCTAAAATAGAGGTGCTTAAACCGGTTTTTTTGCTGAAACCGGTTCGGTTTTCAAACTGGTCCGGTGTGGTCAACGCATGGTCAAAAACGGTTTGGTGAAAACCGGTTCGGTTTGGAAACCGGTTTGGGAGATTGAGGATGTCAAACCTATAGAACCGGTTTGGACCGGTTTAAAACGGTTAGGACCGGTTTAAAACCGGTTTGGAAGGGTTGAAACCGGTTTGGAGGGGTTGAAACCGGTTTGGGAGATGAGGATGTCAAACCTATCCCAAACATACGGTTCGGACCGGTTTGGAAACCCTTTTGGGTGAAACCGGTTTGAGATCGAGATAGGACCAGTTTGGAAACCGGTTTTTTCAAACCAAACCGGTTTGGTTGTGCAACTCTAACCTAAAATATGAAGCCTAAATAGCTGTCGCATATAAAAAAATTAGGCCCAGTCTAACTTCCCTTAAAATAAAACGACCCAAGCCCAGTGGACCCATACGCACACATCGTCACATACTCACATCATGACTTCATGAGTATATGGTTGCATTCCAAAATTAGGAGTCAGGAGTCAGGACTACTTATTTTATTTCTCGTGATTAAAGGTGTTTTCATTTTCTAAATGATTATCTTACCTATTTAAAAATAAGGTTGTTATGCCGATACATCAATTTCATAGTTTTTAACCTGTTATCAATTAAATTTAAACCAAATTGACAAGTATTCATACAAATGAGATCAATTTCATATATTTTTTTTTGTCAATGTGGGAGTAGCTCACTTGGTAAAGTACGTCATTGCCTTTAAGAAAGGGGATCCTAGGTTTAAATCCTGACAAAAAAAGATTATTTGAGAGTAAAATATGAGCAGTTTAGATTATTTGAGCTCCAGGGTTAGAAAATGGATTTTTTTTTCTTTTAACAATATAACATAGTTTTCATTTTTCAAGAAATGAGTCGATTCACACTATTTTTACTAGCTTACAGTTTTAGTTATACTTAAAGCATGCAATGAGAAGTGCTCGTTTTTATGAAATTGCCCACTTAAAAGAAGTAAAAAGTATTACACTTGTCACTATCTCATATACCACCATCTAATATACCGGTTGCGCCAATACCACAACCACCTCTTGTAACCTCCAACACTATAAGAATTATCTTTTTGATAATAATATTAAAAATAATAACAATAATTACATGTTTTCCTAGAGCCAATTTAGTCTAGAAAAATACAATTATAAATTTTATAAGAACCCTAACTAGCTTGTATATTGAAGTTGTTTAAATTTGTTACAGGACCAGGTAGGGCCAAATCCAATTGAGATAGAGTGATAAATGAGTTGTGGGTTATATGTGTGTATGGCTGTTTTTGTGGGGTGAAGCCCACCCACTTTTGTTTATATTAATTTAGTTGTTGTACAAACACAACCAACTTCTGTCCATCTGATTGTAACAGCAACAGCAAGCATCTGTCTTTTTTAAGAATTAAGCATGGAAAAAGCCCCTTACTATTTGTACCTTCTCATCATATAACTTCAGTAACAACACCCACATCCCAATATTATATTATATATACCTACAAATATCCATCTGTCCCTAACTCCATCTCCTTGCATGCATGCATACATACATGAAACAATGATACATATACCATACACATAAACACACACACATACATGTATGCATATGCTGTTTTTACTACACTATATACATGGTTGTAGAAGTCGTTATACGCTAGTCGAGCGGCGAGCTACCACCTAGCTCAAATATGTAATTTTACAAATATATATTATATATGCACATCAATATTTCAATAATTTAATATAATACTTCAAATAATTTAAAAAATAAATTTAAACATACTAAGTCAAGTATTCAAGTACTTCAAAGTTCAAACTTAAACACCGAGTTCAAAGTTTAGAGATGAATTTCGATGTTAAGTGGCTGGATTCGATGTTTCAGAGATATATTAATGATTTTGGGTTAAGAAATATGTAAATAATCATAAAGTTGGTCAATTTTTACCAGAAAAAAGTCATAAAAGGTCAAAAAAAATAAAAATAAAAAATTTAACTAGGCCGACTAGGACCCGTCTAGCTACCGCCTAGGTCAAAATCAACACAGATAGCCGCTTAGCGTCTAGGCCGATTTTTAAACACTATACGTATATACATGAATGCATATATATATATGTACTATTTGATTTGTTGTCCTATTCCTGTCTTTATATCATTTGGGTTCTGTACCTGCCACTCTACTCTCCCTCACATCTTTATTTATACCTTCTCTCTCTCTCTCTCTCTCTCTCCATATATATTATATTAATATGTATCCATACCGATTGTAGGTAAACATGAACACAAAGATGCATAAAGCTATACATAACAGTTACTACCAGGAAATAAATTAACCTCACAACTCTTGCCTAACTCATTTCTATAAACTATTATCAAAATTGTTTATCATATGCATGTATAATAATTGAAATATACGTATGTACGTGTGTGTGTCTGCACTTGTGATAAAAAATTATTATCAAAATTATTACCACAACTCTTGCCTAACTCATTTCTATAATAATTTTTTATCAAAATTTTTTTATCTAGCTATTTTTTTATTTTATTTGTAGCAGTTAACATTACATACAGCTGTTATAAATGACCATCAATATATGTAAGTAGAAAAGAAGTTTATTTGCAATTTGCCTCGGGGTGTATGCTATTTTTAGTGTCATTAAAGAAATTATAAATAAGGTGTTATGTTTGTTTCAGGGGTGACCGAGTATATACAACTATATCAAGTTACTTTTTGAAATGAGAATTAGTACGACATTCAATATAATTACATATATGGTTATTACAAGAATTAAATTCACTACTCATAAACTTAATTAATTGATAGTATCCGTTGATTGATCCATGTCATCAACAACTAATTAAACGTCATTTCGAATAACATGTTATACCAAGGTTTTGAATACATAATTATCACGGACAACCCTAAGAATTGAAATGTCTAGAACGGACATGAAAAAAAAGCTCCTATCAAATTCAAATAGTAAAGTATGGTGTTAAAAAAAACCGAAAACATAACCATATTTACAGCTAGAAAAACCGAATTCTGGATTCGGTTAAGATCCTAACTGTATCCGAACTCGGTTCCTAACCGTATCCAAATTCTGAATTTCGGTTTTCGGTTCCAATTTTTTTTAATTCGGTTGGTTCGATATATTCGGTTAACCGATTAAACTTAGTTCAGATTTAAATTTATTGTTTTTTTAATTATATATAAGGTTGAACTCGATTTATTCAGATCGATTTAATCATTTTTTTGGTTTATAACCAGTTTATTTGGTTGAATTTGGTTTTTAACCGATTTATCTGGTTTTAATCGGTTCATTCAGTTTGCTTAGTATAAACCAATATCAAACCACTTCCCGAATTTGGTTTGGTTTTTGGATAGGTAAAAAAACATTGAAAACCGATTTAATTACCGAACAGATGAACACTCCTACTTTAAGGGCATGAAAGTAGTTCCTATACTTTAAAGAAAATTACTTTTGATACATATTTTATCACGTGTCTGTAAAAAATTCTTTTTAGTTATCTGTAATTTGTTGGTTCTCATTTGAATAAATCTCTATATATTTAGGTTTATATCATAAATTTTTTGTCCTTTAAAAAAATGGGTCTAAGACAGATGTCGGGTTTGCCCCTCTCCCAGGCCGCCCATGATAATTATATTAAGCTCTAACCTAATTTTATTTGGAGTATGTGAAACTCTCGCTAAGTTATGAAATCAAATATTTAGAGGTATACATTTGATGTATATTTAAACATTAATTTATATCATTTCCATGTGAAAGTAAAGACATGTGTTCTTAACATGTTTAGATCGAACATACTTAAACTCTAATGCTTGCATCAATTTACTTAAACTTCAATATTTTATCTAACAATAATCAAGTGTGTTAAAGGTTTCATTAAATTTAATCATACATTTTCTAACTACAAATAGCGCCCAAGTTTTCAAATATGTTCCTTTGTTAGGAAACATTTTTATACATGTTAAAACTTATAATTTTTTTGTTAGGAATGCAAATACTTGCATCAATTTACTTAAACTTCAATATTTTATCTAACAATAATCAAGTGTGTTAAAGGTTTCATTAAATTTAATCATATATTTTCTAACTATAAATAGCGCTCAAGTTTTTAAATATGTTCCATTGTTAGGAAACATTTTTATACATGTCAAAACTTGTAAGTTTTTTGCTAGGAGTGCTTAGTTAAAATACAACAATCAACTAACAGGTTTAAGTGTCTAACACGTATAGCAACAAAATTAACTGAATGCAAAGAACTCAAGAAAGTATTCTGTAAGTTTTTTTGTATATTTCACTTGATTTATAACTTTACAAAGCATATACTTACAGAAAATTAATTATCAGTTACAATACAAGTTTGCTATTTATAATGTTGTAGTTTTTTTTTTATTTTTTATTTTTTTTTGAATGGCAATACTATCCTACTCCTACTCCTAAATTACACCCAATTTTCCCCTTGCTTGGATTTGAACCCAAGACCTCCTTTCTAAGAGGCAATGCCTCTACCAAGTGGGCTAGTCCCACGTTGGCATTTATAATGTTGTTACACTGATTGTTTCTGTGCTAAAAGATACACTCATAAGAGAACACAATGGTCTGAAGCACATTAATGCCATTAATTAGTGTACAATATTATCCAACATATATTCAATGATATTAAGAAAATCGTTCTCTACCATCATATTATCTTAAAATGTGATCTGGGCCGTTTAAAATGCACAGTTGGAGTGACTACGTGGTGGTTTTCGACAAATATGAGTTGTGTCGGTTATGATGGTTTATGATAGCTACGACTATTACCTGGTTGTATGTGATGGTTACGTCAATTACATGGCAGTTTTATAAGGTAATTTCCAATGATTATGGGTTACAGTGGTTTTTCGACAGTTACAACGTTTTTTGACGATATATGACAGTTACGTGACATTTCCGACATTATTTGCATGCTATTGATATTATTTGATTTACGGTTTCTTTGTTCAATAAAAATGATGTTTTACCCTACCTTACGAGATGTATTTAATTTGCAATATATTATTGCTAATAATAAAATTAAATAGAGTGATGAAATTAAAACATTAAAGTACATGATCAAATAAGGTATAAAACTAGTTTTATTATGAAAATTAGTAACAAATTAATGAAGTGTGTTTAATTTTTTAAGACAATTTTCGTTTTTCTTTGGATATTTTACAGTTTAATATTTTATATAGTTTTTGATTGATCCAAGCTTGAGGTCACAAGTTCGAATCTCCATTGGGTGGTTTTCAAAAAGGATACCAGAGCAATTAATGAAGGTATCTGAGCCCGAACCGGTTTTACCCATGGACCAATGCTGTGAGCCGCAAACCCAGTACTAGGTCGGTCCTGTGGGGTTTCCCCGGTCGAACGCCAAGCCAAACTCTGATGCCTAGTGGGCACGGTTAAGACAACACATTGGCTAGAATGGGGTGTGGGCCTCTCCGTTGGGAGGGGTGCGATACCTTCCAAACATTTAGAAAGTCGCCGTTCGAAAAAAAAATCAAATGTAATAATATCATATTATTTAAATCATTTTTGTTGACATTCTGTTTTTTATATAGTTCATGTGATACACACGTCATTAACATAAATAACTCATTACCAATGTCAGTGGTAAATTAGTTATTATTGATCTCCTTTTCAACGTTATATAAAGTTATTTTTATTCTGCACTACTATTACATTAATTTATAAGCTAATCCCTCTCTAATTTACAAATTAATCCATTCAGTTTCTAATGTTTCTATTTTTTTTAAAAAAAAAAAACTTCTCTTGTACTATATATAACATAAGTTTTAAATCTATTGAATCTGCTACTTGATTAATTTTCTGTTGATAACTTTGTTTGTTTGTTAATATTAAAAGGCGAATTTGTAACGTTTTCTTAACGTATCAGTATAATTTTTTCAAAAATGGTCATTTGTTGGGTATTGTTGATTGCATTGAATAACAATAACATGTTGGTACCGTGAACATTTAATGAAATGTCACTTACGTAACAAACATAACAAAATTCCTAAACGAGCTACATCTCGCAGCTCAATTTTCAATTTTGTCCCTCCCACTAACTACATTATATGTGTTTATCTTTTATTTATTTTTGTTATGTATATTTATTTTTAGGATAAACTTCTCTTTTGCTTCCTGTGATTTGACAATATTAACCATTTTGCTCCAAAACTTTCAAAATGATCATTATGCTCCCTGTGGTTTGACAGTTTAATCATTTTGCTCCAAACTTTTCCAATATGTCTCCATTATACTCCATTTTTTTCGAAACCACAGGGAGCAAAAGGGTTATAACTGTCAAACCACAGGAAACAAAATGATTAAACTGTCAAGCCACAGGGAGCATAATGATTATTTTGAAAGTTTTGGAGGAAAATAGTTAATATTGTCAAACCACAGGGAGGAAAAGAGAAGTTTATCTTTATTTTTAATAACATGACGTATCACATGCATACAAGTTCAAACAAGTTCATAATGTGTCGAATCTCATGGCTTAATTAATTCTATTGAATAGTTTATTGGTCTTAACCAGATATTGAACTTATGAGTGAAGGATAACGAACTGATATGGATAAAACAATAAAATGAAATAATAATCAGCTATCCGGATAATTGCCTTAACTAGTAAAGGCCCGCCTTCCCAAAGTGGAAGTCTTGAGTTCGAACCTTGTTTGGTGCAATTTAATTGACATCCAGGTAAAACAACGAATCAGAGCTTTAATCCCGGGTTTGAACCTAACGAGGGGCGAGGGTTTACAGATTCCACCCGGTCCCCACGCATCTAATAACACTTGTCTCAAGGTCAGAGATCGAGAAATCGATCTTAACTATCAATCACCAAAATAACTTATTTAAATCCGTTTAAAAAATATTAATAATAATTAGGCAGAGATGGGCAATGTTTTGAAAACCGGACCGGCCGGCCGGTCGAACCGGTGGTCGAACGGGTCCAGTTAGGGGTTCTGGGCCGTTTTTGGGTGAACCGGCCGGTCGAACCGGAAAACCGGTGGTTGAACCGTTTTTTTAATATTTTTTTATTTAAATTTTTTTTTTTGATTTTATATATATTTATAAAATGTATATAAAATCATCTGGTTCAACCGGTCGGACCTCTGACCAGTAAGGAGACCGGTTCGGCGTCCGGTCCGGTTATGAAAACATTGGAGATGGGTACATGGCATTGTTGTAGGGTAAGACCATGGGGTATGCCCCATGGTTCACCCGCTCCACATATGCGTCACGTAGGCGCCACATAGACACTCATCACAACCACCCACTCCACCAAAAATGATGGAAATGCCTCTTGGTCCAATCACTCCACGTCATCTCTCACACACACCAAAAGCCACCCGGGGACTGCCACGCCCAATCCCTTGGCACACCGGGTAGTCTAATTAGTTGTACGCAAATCCCAAGCATTCCATGCAAAGTGCAATCTTCACCCAGTAACAAATGAATCCACTGTTGTCTGCCCCTTTCTAACATTTGGGTCCACCAACACTACTTCCAACCACTCACTGACACGTGACACACTACCTTACTCTTCCTCTGCAATAGCACCACATGGTAGAGTATGGTGGACCCTCAACATAGCTAGACCAAGATTCTGTGATCGGATTCCGATGTTCTGTGAATCTACGGTGTAAATTAACGGAAAGCCAATTCGGGTAAAAGGTAGGGACCCACCAGATGATGTGGCGAAGGCTTATTGGTGAAAGGCATACCTCACAAAGTGAGGTCGGCGGGTGGTCAGGATAGTAACGTTGGTGGGTCACGCGGTTTGGATTATCCGAGGCCTGGCCTGCGAGAGGACCACAAATTTTGTGTGTTTTTGCTGTAAAAATATCCGAGTTTTTTCATAAGTAAGTGTTGATGCAAAACTTATTTACCAGATTAGTGTTATTAAAAATATATTTATCTAAATAGTGTTATTAGAAAAAAGTTGTTTATCTCACTCCTAATCTTATTAGCTTGAACCTAAATCATGAATGTCTAAATTAATAAAAAAATTATATTGCTTATTTAATAATTCATAGGTTTTTTTTCTTTTTTTTTTTTTTTTTTGCATTGAATGAGCATATCCTGCCCCTTTAGATTGTTTAAATTAATTAGTAAAATTCAATGTATTTAATTTTTATATGTTAAAAAGACTAGTTATGTAATATTATTATGAATAATATTAAATTATTACTTTATTTTTATGTATTAAACTATTTTTTTATTATCAAATATATTAAACAATTTTTGATATTTGACTATTTTGTTTTGTTATTATTAAGTATTGTATTAAATAATTTTTTTATATAAATATATATATATTTTATTTTTGTTGTATTAAATTATTTTTTATTGTCTAAATATTAAAAATTTCATCATATTTAACTATTTTGTTTTGTTATTATTAAATAATAGAGTTAATTACACGGACCCAAATACCCATTATCTTCTTCCTTGTTAAAATTAATAAGATATTTAAATATATACTAAACTAGATTATTACCCCGTGTATTACACGGATTAAATATAAAGCATTAAATAATTAGTAATAAAAATTTAAAAAAATAAACAATTTGTTATAAATTAAGTAGATTACGTATTAATGAGTATTTTAAGTAATAAAATAATAATTAAAAATTTTTAATAACTAAAGAAATAATACATGACCTACTTGTTTGAAAGAAACATATTTTTGAACTAATTGATGTTACAAATTCATTTACTTTTCTATTAAAAACTAATTGTTAAAAATCAAGAAAATAATGTATAATTTATATAATTATTAAAGTTAAATAACTTAATTTCATAATATCATTTAACATAAATAACTAAAGTTTAATTTTTTCTATCATTTTTAAAACTTTTGGTTGAACATAATTATTTTAAGCAATTTGTTTTAAGAAACATCATTTGTTTATAAAAATACCAATATTTGAAAACTATGATTTATAGTGTATTTTATTTAATTTTTGAAATTTGTTTTTATTAAACTTTTATTTTCTAAAAATACTAACTTTTCTAACTTTAAAAAAAATGATTTTTAGAAAGTTTCATGTTTTATAAACTTTTTTTTGAACTTTGCTTTTTAATAAAAATATTTGATTTTAATTTATTAAAAACTATTTTCTTGCATGTAAAAAGACAAATAATATTATTACTTATTAATATTATAAGTATTTAATATGAGAGAATGTATATAATTAATAATTAAGTTAGAGAATTTAATAAAATCATAGAAAAATGACAAGTGGCAAGAAAACATGAAAATATGACATGTGGCAAAACTTATTTTTGTTTATTAGAATAGAAAGATATGAAAAAGTATATTGAACTAGATTTTGATATATTTAATTTGGTATATTAATTACACATTGACTTGATTTTTGTTATTTTTGTATAAAATTATGAGGAAAACTAACTAATTAATTATTAAGGGGGTTGATTTTACTTTAATTTGTTTAAGGAATTTGAGATACTATTTAATCTTTATTTAAACTTTTTTTAATTTCTTATAATTTAATTTGTTTAAGAAATAAAAGCCAAATTAAATACGTCAGGCAATGTATTTTTCATTACATACAATAAAACACGCACACACAATATATATATATATATATATATATATATATATATATATATATAATAGGAGCCAAAAAATATCACATAAACATTTAAAACATAATACGAATGACTTATTGATTTATAGATAACCAATATCATTTTTTATTACTTAGATATTCTTGATTTGAATTTAAGCCAATAGGATTAGGAGTGAGAGAATTAAATTTTCCTAAAACACTAATTTGGTAAATACTTTTTCAAAAACACCAATTTGGTAAATAAGTTTTTCATTAACACCTATCTAGAAAAAAACTCAAAAATATCTAATTTCCTTACTTGTAAAATTAATTATATATAACTTTGCATGTATAAAAATTTGAATTATATCACACACGACTATTAAATTTTAAAAAATACATTAATTGTCTAATACTGTTAAAACAAGTAACAAACTTTTTAAAGTTCTTGATTCGAATGTAAGTTAAACGACCTTATAAAAACATAAATAAAACAAAACTTAGACAGTTAGACCCGTCAAATTTTTATCTTACATCCCACCTCTCCTCTGACCCTATTTTTCATTTCTTAAACCACAAAACCTTATTCATTTTTTTATCCTAGTTAAGTTATTCATCCTATTTAACTTAATCATTTTTTTTCAACCACTTCATTGAGTTGTTTATAGGGAAATTACCAAAACAATCATGTTTGACCAAGATTTTACCCAAATAATCACTGATATTTAGCCTCTCGTTTCAGTTTTAAATTTTACTTTAGACGACAATTTTATGTATTTTTTTATCTCAGGAAGAAATAGAAGGGCGCACATGTTAGTGGCTTTGTCGGTGATTATTTTGATAAAATCTCATTACTCACAATCCGTGATTATTTTAATAAAATATTGGTCAAACATGATTGTTTTGATAAAATTTTCCATTACTCACAATCTGTTGCTATCGTATAACATGAAAGATGTTGAGTTTTAAAACCTTCATATTTAGCACGACTTTAAACACGTATATTATTTCACACACATGTACGTTAAGTTTACTCATTTGATCTTCTACGTACAAAAATTCTCTTAAAACTACACACAATATTTTACTTTATGTTCTATATATGTATAAAAAGGCTAGCTCCGGCCAGTATATTGTAAATCATTCATTTGCATATTGTTTTCTATTATGTATATTTTGAATATCTATGATGTAACTATAAATTACGAACCAAACTTCCATTATTGTTAGTTTTGAGCAACTAACAGTAACTAGAAATATTAAAAACTGCACACCCAGTTTCAATTGTTGCTCAAAAAAGTAAGAGAAGATTGGGTCTTGTTGGTGTAGATTTTTGCCACTATTGGAACTTGTTCATATCATTTGGGTAATGTTTGATCTACAAAAGATTTGATAGTGATATACAAGACCAAGTATTAATATTTATTAACATTTTACCTTCGTCTATAAGGAAAAGATTGTTGTTTTAACAAAGGAATTAAAAGGCTTTTTATATGTTATTAATATAAATATATAATAATCCTTTAAATATCTTACGGTAAGATAATGTAAAGGGGTTTCAAATTTCAATTTTACAAATTGCAGAGAAATGATCAGTAGGTGATTTACTAGTTCATAGGTTAGCCTAACAAAAGAGTAAATTACAATATGGTTTCTATGATTTGATAGTATTTCATTATTAGTTCTTAGGTTTCATAAATTACCAATATGGTATTAAACTTTAGACATTTGTAACACATACAATCCTTATATATATGAGAGTAATTTGGTCAATTATGTGAGTGTAATTTAGTTACCTAAGTACTATATGTGTTACAAAAATCTAAAGTTTGGTACCATATGGGTAATTTATGAAATTTAAGGATCAAGAGTGAAATACTAACAAACCACAAGTACTATATCAGTAATTTACTACATAACAAAATTAAATTTTGTAAGTTATATAACTGAAGACAACTATATTTTGCGGTAGTACTTGAATTCTTTAAGAAATATTTTTATGGGGCATACGGTTTGCTAAAAAAATGGAAAATTCTAATAACAATGTATAATCTCAGATCAACAAATGCAAACTATAATAATCACAAAAACATTTCGATTCGAAATTAATATAATGTTGGAGTTAAGAGGATATACTACGTACGGTTATAGCGGTAATGCTAAAGTTTACGAATTGATTCTAAAGAAGGGACTACTTGTGCCAAAGTCAAAGTTTAGTTGTTAATAATTCGTTGTTATATATAAGCCGAAGCAGTTGTTACTTGTTAAAATAAGATAATCCATTTTTTATATATGTTTCAATTTCTATGCATTGTTTATCAATTCATCTTGTTCTCAATCTAGTACAAGATTCAATCATATTGTTATTCTAGTTTTGTTATCTTCTCATTCTACTCGATAAAATTGTATAATTGTTTGATATTAATAGATAATTTCCGCATACCAATTATTCAATTAATTAATGTTATGACTCTAAAAATTCAAAGAATTCTTTCGATTACAAATAGAGACGGTGACAACGAAGTTTGATCTTGACAAAAGTAACTTTAGTTTGTAGAGATTAAGAATAAGGACCTTAATAGTGCACAATGATGTAGTTGATGCACCGAAAGGCCGGGAAGATCGAATACCTAATAAACAATCAGAAGAAAGAATAATAGAAAAAACACATTGTTATATATGTTTGAGCCTCATAGATAGAGTTTTGAGTAAGTGTTCAAGAATATATACAGGGGAAGGTTAAATTGTTAACCGACTCTTATTACGGTAACACATATAACTCCGTGTATGTGTGTGTGTATAGTATATGGATGTTCAATTAATAAACAATTTTAGTTAAGAACTAAAAAAATCATTATAAACCACAGGTTTGAAAGACATAAAAGTAACTTTCTTTAAAAATAAGATAAATTACTTTATATGTATGCATGTATCTAATATTTCTTTTTGATTCGACTCATAATATACATGTTTGGTTTTGAATCTTTTAAATAGTAATTTAGAAACATTATTAAAGATGTTATGATTTATGAAAGTATATATATATTTAATTAGTTGGAAACAAGGTTATAAGTAATAATAAAGATGTGTGTTGGTAAAAGGAGGCATCATATGATGCATGTAGTTGTCGATCACAGAGGCATGCAGATTGTTCCTGGCATGCAAACTCTGTTAGTCATTATCGTAATCCACATTAAAAGGCGCCACCCCTCTTTAACCTAATCATTTCATACTTATTTTAGCCAATGCTAACTTTGCCCACTAAAATGCACGTCTCACACCCTTCTAGCCTGCATGGGGACCACATCCTTTCCCAAAATCCCCATCTTCATTTGGTTGTTGCTTCACGTGCCTAGCTCCTATAATTAACTACAGTTTATTTCATGCTACCTAAATTTTATATATATATATATATATATATATATATATATATATATATATATAGGGGATGGTTCATTGTTTTGTTAACCGAATAACTCTATCTTATTACTTTTAACCCACATTAAAGTAAATCTAAAGGTTTAGATTTTTTTATTCTTTTTTTATTAAAGTAAGTGAAACATACATTAATTAAATAAGAAAAAAAAAACATACACATTTATATTTACTTTAATATGGGTCCCAAAGTAATAGGATGTAGTTATTCGGTTAACGCAATAAACATGGGTTAACATTTGATCTTCTCCCTATATATATATGAATGTGATCTAATAATAACTCATACTTAGACCACCCACAGTGGGTGTCCCGCGCATCCAGCGAGATGCATTGTTTTGGCGGGGTTCAGCGGCCACACTGCCACCCCTCACCGGCGGCCTCCATTCTTCGCACCAAGCGGCTCCCGCTCCCCGCTCTTCCACCATCCTCTCCTCATTTGTGATTGGTCAGCATTTGAAAAAGAGATCATTTGAAGTGTTGATGTTGTATAGTGGGAAATATTTTTCAGTTGGTGACCATTGTGAGGTATTAAAGTTTTCAGTGGGGTGATGATGTGGCATAAAATTTCAGTGGGAAAGGATTTCAGTGGGGTGACCACTGTGGATAATCTTGACTAGTTTTTTTATTTTTTTCGGATGTTCGTATTTACACCAATGTAACAAGTATAAAAATAACAAATTATTTGTAACGAGTTGTAACGAATTTGGGTTTACATTGTTGTATAATAAATAGGGTTTACGTTTAAGAGTGTAAACGAGCCAAGCCAATCCCGAGCTAGTTAATTACGTAATTAACGAGCATCCGGAAAAAATAAAAAAACCTAGTCAAAAATATAACGTAATTAACTAGCTCGGGATCGGCTTGGCTCGGCTCGTTTACACTCTTAAACGTAAACCCTATTTATTATACAACAATGTAAACCCAAATTCGTTACAACTCGTTACAAATAATTTGTTAGTTTTATACTTGTTACATTGGTGTAAATACGAACATCCAAAAAAAATAAAAAAACCTAGTCAAGACTATAACGGAATTAAAGAGAAAAAAAGACGAGTAAAATGGTGCAATTTTTATAAAAAAATATTATAGTATAAAAAGTTATGGATGTATAAAAAAAGATGGGGTAAACTATTTAATATAGCAAATTACATTAATACCCTTATTCTCTTTTATTTCAAATCAATTACATTATTATATTATAGTTTAATATCAACCATTAGATAAGCATTTTGTAATTTTATTATTAAATATGGTGAGGTTAATGCGTTATTGATGAATCCTAAGGTTAGCAATAGATCACTTCCCCATATATATATATATATATATATATATAGGATTTGGTTCAAATAAGAACCCACCATATTTGTGGTAACCTATTAACTCATTTAAGCCAATCAGATTCACCCACATCATAGATTCCCTTTTGCTTTAATAAGGGTATTATGGATTTTTTATTAACTCATATAAGCCAATCAGATTCACCCACATCATAAAAATATATCCATTATCCTTTTTTTAAATCAAAGTTACCCCTTGATTTTTATACACTTATAACTTTTTTATACTATGTTATTTTTTTATAAAAATTACATCATTAAACTCTTTATATTTTTCTCGTTAATTCCATAATAGTCATGCCAATTTTTTTTTAATTTTTTCGAGCGTTCGTAATTACACCAACGTAACGAATAATAAATATAATAATTTTCTCTCGTTTTTTCAAAATTTTTCCATCTTTAAAATGTTTTCGAGCGTACGTAATTTTCTCTCATTTTTTCGTTTAACATGTTTTTTCGAGCGTTCATAATTTTATCTCATTTTTTCGTTTAAAATGTTTCAAAATCTCGTTTAACAATAAAACGTAATTTTCTCGTAATTTTTTCGTTTAAAACGTAATTTTCTCTCATTCTTTCGAGCGTTTGATATTACACCAACGTAAAATCTTTCCATCTTGTTACAAATTATTTTTTATTACAAAAATTAGTTCATTAATATTTAAAAAAATTAAGAACACTTTGAAAAAATCCAGATCCTTACATCAGTGTAATTACGAAAACTTTGTAAAAATTCAGCTCGTTACATCATTGTGATTACATCAGTGTAAAAAAATGCATTTCGTTACGTCAGTGCAAAATGTCGTTGTATCAGTGTAAAACGCCGTTGGATCAGTGCAAATTACGAAAATTTTAAAAAAATTTGACAAAATTATACTTGAATTAAAGATAAAAAAGTGACAAATTTAATGGTGAAATTTTTATAAAAAAATAATAATGTATATAAAAGTTATGAGTGTTTAAAAAATTGGGGGGTAAACTTTTTTAAAAAAAGAAATCAAGTACACCCACCAAATGTCAAATCAGTGTAAAAAAATGCATTTCGTTACATCAGTGTAAAACGTCGTTACATCAGTGTAAAATGTCGCTGCATCAGTGCAAATTACGAAAATTTTAAAAAATTTTGAAAAAATTATACTTGAATTAAAGATAAAAAAGTGACAAATTTAATGGTGAAATTTTTATACAAAAATAATAATGTATATAAAAGTTATGAGTGTTTAAAAAATTGGGGGGTAAACTTTTTTTAAAAAAGGAATCAAGTATACCCCACCAAATGTCAAAAATGCCCTTAAACAAATCTCATCCACATGTTTTTTTGACTTTTTTCAGATTGAATATGGACCACTCATTTCAAAAGGTTTTATTTTAACAACTAATAAAAATGAGTTAATAGGTTACCACACTTGGAGTGGGTTACCATTGGAACATTTCCCTATATATATATATATATATATATATATATATATATATATATATATATATAGGATTGGGATCAAATACTAACTCACACTTAGAGCACTAAGCCATTAACTCTCTTTACACAATCATAATTAAACACATGGATTTTTCTTTTATTATTTGATAAGGGTAAATTAGTAATTTGCTTTATGTACTAACTTACCCTCTCTTTTTTTATACATCCATAACTTTTTTATACTATAATATTTTTTTTATAAAAATTGCACAATTTTACTCGTCTTATTTTTCTCTTTAATTCCGTTATAGTCTTGACTAAGTTTTTTTTGTTTTTTTCGGATGTTCGTATTTACACCAATGTAACAAGTATAAAAATAACAAATTATTTGAAACGAGTTGTAACGAATTTGGGGTTTACATTGTTGTAGAATAAATAGGGTTTACGTTTAAGAGTGTAAACGAGCCAAGCCAATCCCGAGCTAGTTAATTACGTTATATTTTTGACTAGGTTTTTTTATTTTTTCCGGATGCTCCAAAATTCGTTATATCTACAAGATTGTAAATATATTTTAATACTATAAAAAATTATATCTACAAGATTGTAATTACATTTTAATATTTTAAAAAAATAGTATAACATTTTGTTGATAAAAAACAAAATTCGTTATATCTACTACATTGTAAATACATTTTAATACTTTAAAAAAAAATTATATCTACAAGATTGTAAAGACAATTTAATACTTTAAAAAAAATAATATAACATTTTGTTGATAAAAACCAAAATTTCGTTATATATACAAGATTGTAAATACGTTTTAATACTTTAAAAAAATTATATCTACAAGATTGTAAATATATTTTAATATTTTAAAAAAATAATATAACATTTTGTTGATAAAAACCAAAATTCGTTATATTTACAAGATTGTAAATACATTTTAATACTTTAAAAAAATACTATAACATTTTGTTGATAAAAAACAAAATTCGTTATATCTACTAGATTGTAATACGTTTTAATACTTTAAAAAAAATACTATAACATTTTGTTGATAAATTCCAAAATTCGTTATATCTACAAGATTTTAAATACATTTTCATACTTTAAAAATTATATTTACAAGATTGTAAATACATTTTAATATTTTAAAAACCAAAATTCGTTACAAAATCAAGAATATAACGTAATTAACAAGCATCCGTAAAAAATAAAAAACCTAGTCAAAAATATAACGTAATTAACGAGCTCAGGATCGGCTTGGCTCGTTTACACTCTTAAACTTAACCCCTATTTACTATACAACAAGGTAAACCAAATTCGTTATAATTCGTTATAAATAATTTGTTAGTTTTATACTTGTTACATTGGTGTAAATACGAACATCCGAAAAAAAAATAAGAAAACCCAGTCTTTCAAATCCAAACGGAATTAAAGAGAAAAAAAGACTAAAATGGTGCAATTTTTATAAAAAAATATTATAATATAAAAAAGTTATGGATGTATAAAAAAAGATGGGGTAAAGTATTTAACATAGCAAATTACATTAATACCCTTATTCCCTTTCTTTCAAATCAATTACATTATTATATTATAGTTTAATATCAACCATTAGATTAGTATCTTGTAATTTGATCATTAAATATGGTGAGGTTAATGAGTTATTGCTCTATCCTAAGGTTAACATTAGAACCCTTCCCTATATATATATATATATATAGGATTGTGATATAATTATAAACCCCTTATGGCAATAACCCATTAACTCTAATTACCCAATCAAAATTAAACACGTGGTTTTATATTATTAAATCTGATGAGTGCATATTAGTAATTTGGTTTATGTATTAACTTACCCCCGTTTTTTTATACATCTATAACTTTTTTATACTATAATATTTTTTTTTATGAAAATTGCACCATTTTACTCGTCTTATTTTTTTCTTTAATTCCGTTATAGTCTTGACTAGGTTTTCTTTTATTTTTTCCGGAAGTTCGTATTTACACCAATGTAACAAGTATAAAAATAACAGATTATATGTAACGAGTTGTAACGAATTTGGGTTTACATTGTTGTAGAATAAATAGGGGCTACGTTTAAGAGTGTAAACGAGCCAAGCCTATCCCGAGGTCGTTAATTACGTTATATTCTTGAATAGGTTTTTTTATTTTTACTTTAAACAAAAATTATATCTACAAGATTGTAAATACATTTTAATACTTTAAAAAAATACTATTACATTTTATTGATAAAAACCAAAATTCGTCCTTGTAAATACATTTTAATACTTTCAAAAAAATATATCTACAAGATTGTAAATACATTTTAATACTTTAAAAAAATAATATAACATTTTGTTGATAAAAACAAAATTCGTTACAATTACAAGATTGTAAATACATTTTAATACTTTAAAAATTATATCTACAAGATTGTAAACACATTTTAATAATTTAAAAACCAAAATTCGTTGCAAAATCAAGAATATAACGTAATTAACGAGCATCCGGAAAAAATAAAAAAACCTAGTCAAGAATATAACGTAATTAACGAGCTCGAGATCGGCTTGGCTCGTTTACCCTCTTAAACGTAACCCCTATTTATTTTACAACAATGTAAACCCAAATTCGATAAAACTCGTTACAAATAATTTGTTATTTTTATAATTGTTACATTGGTGTAAATACGAACATCCGAAAAAAAATAAAAAAACCTAGTTAAGATTATAACGGAATAAAAGAGAAAAACAAGACGAGTAAAATGGTGCAATTTTTATAAAAAAATATTATAGTATAAAAAAGTTATGTATGTATAAAAAAGAGGGGTTAACTTTAATAATATAGCAAATTACATTAATACCCTTATTCCTTTTTCTTTCAAATCAAAAATATTATTTTATTACAATTTAATATGAACCATTAGATTATAATCTTAGAATTTGATTCTCAAATATGGTGTGGTTATTCGGTTATTGCTCTATTCTAGAGTTATGAATTGATCACTTCCCTATATATATATATATATATATATATATATAGGATGGAGGCGGATCCAATACATAAGAGGTTTAACGTGAGAAGGATATGAAGTAATTCTATCCTTTGATCAAATTAATTAACAGTTAAGATCTGGTGGTCCCCACTTTTCATTTAAAACTTGCGTGAATTAAAGCTTGAAGGGCAAAAAAGTAATATCCTATATTTGTTAACTTTTTTTGTGGGTAATTCAAGTTCCACCATCTTTTTATAAATCGAATAAGTTTTAAATGGTTATTCGTTTTTTTTTAAAAAAAATACACCATAAAAATGATAATTTTATTATCTTTAATTTAAGTATAATATTGTTACGGCTTTCTTTCATTTTTTTACGTGGTCTGTGATTATTAATCCGTGATTATCAGTTGGTCCGTGATTTTTACATTATTTATGTGATAATTGGTCCGTGATTATTCAGTTTTCCCTTAATTATTTTGATTTTTATACTTGGTCCGTGATTTGTTACATATGGTCCGTGATTAGTAGTCCGTGATTATTCAGTTGGTCATTGATTATGCCTGTTAAACGATGGTCCGTAATTTTATATAACGCGGTCCGTGATTTTACACAGACCATTATACCCTTACCCAGATTACACGTGGCGTATTCTGGTGGCTTCCTACGCTTCTCATGTTAATTTTCTTTGTACAATAACCGACCCCTATATAGGATTTGGTTCAAATAAGAACCCTGCCTAATTACGGTAACGCAATGAACTTTGACAAAAAATGCCCGAATCTTTGGTTTTTTTCATTGTCTTTATTTTACATATTTAGGGGGGTTTCTTTTTTGTGTTTTGGCTAATTCGCAATGCAATTTGCATCGGTGTAAAATTTTTGCACTTTTCTAAATGTTGCGAAATGCAACTCGAATTTAGACCGAGGCAAATTCGATTTGCATTGCGAATTAGCCAAAACACAAAAAAGAAACCCCCTAAATATGTATAATAAAGACCATGAAAAAAACCTAAAGATTCAGGCATTTTTTTTTTCAAAGTTCACTGGGTTACCACAATTACAGTGGGTTAACAACGGAACCTTCCCATATATATATATATAGTAAGGTTATTGTACAAAATAATAATTTTGTAAAAACAGTGAGAAACGATCTGAACCTTTGATGTGTTATCATCAATGGTTGTTAAAGAACTAGTGACATAATTGTAATTAATATTTATTATGGTTGAAAATATGTAATATTGTGTTTGTGTAGTGAAATTTGTGTTTGATACACGTGTGTATATTTTTTGTTTTTCTTTGAAAAAAATAATTTTTTTTATTTTAATAGTCAAACATATAGAAAAATGACACAGAGAGAGGAGAGAGAAGGACGAAGTCAGAGAGAGGAGAGATGAGAGGGGAGAGAAAGAAGAGAGATGAGACATAATTTAAATTAATTAATGAAGAGAGAGGAGAGAGAATGAAAAAAAATCACTTATACCTTTAAAGGGTAAAACATGTATTTTTTTTCTCAAAAACCCTATTAAAATATTTAACTTTAATTGTAGAACATATGTTTTTTTTTCTATTTAATTAATTAAAATTTAAAATAAGTTTGATCTAATGGTCCACGTAGGGTTTAAGAGTTTTCTCTTTAAAATCGGGTTTTCAAAGGATTCAAACCATATATATATATATATATATATATATATATTTGAGAAAACCTCTTGTAAAATCGAATCGAATATAATCTATCGAATGAGAGTAATTCCATCATTTTTAGTATTTAAACGCTGGTTTAATTAGTCATGTTTCATAATATATAGTTGTAATTTGATATTATTTTTTTACTGTTTTAAATGATGGTACTAAGCCAGTTAGATTGAAGTTTTCTAAAACTGTCCGTAATGCTAAAAACTACATTTACTAAATGCATCGTACTTAACACTTTCATATCAGCTTTTTACTCATCATTTTCATATGCATTATCTCTTATCTTTTTAACTTCAACTCACCCTTCTCACATACATCCTCTCTCTTCCACATTTTTTCCGCCCTCTTTAGAAGTGCAAGGTGGAGGACGTACATGACGCTCCATTGCATCCGTTGAAGAAGCATTGCATCCCTAAGGGTGCGATGCGGGCCGTCTAATTGTACTACTAAAGTTCTTTGAAGGTCCACCCCCTAAAAACTCGCTTCAATTTTATTTATTGGGGGTACATATCTTTGTGTACATGTTAGTATGTTACAAAAAATAAAGGAAATTAGACAAATACAATTTATATGAATTTTAGTTAATTTAATTTGTGATATTTTTTCCAGTTTGATTTACGCCGAAGAGTCATTAAACTAAGTTATTATTCAACACTCAACAGATTTTAAAATACCATTCGACGCGTTTGTTATAATTTTGCAATAACCTGAAAGTTTTATGCTCCATCATCATCAAATAAAAAATGTTTTGTTATTTGATTTTATTTTTTATAAATTATGATATTCATCTTCTTTTCATTTTATATAAACTAATTAACCTGAATGAAGTTTTAGCTATTTGACTCAAAATTGATGAACAAAAACTTTTAGAAAAATAAGTTTACTATAACAATTAAAAACTTTTCTAAAATGTCAATGTGAAGTAATAGCAAGTCGTAAGTACAGAGTATTTAAACAATATGTCATCAGAAAAATTCTCATCATCATATAACTTGGACATTAAAAGGAGAAAAGTCATCGTCTTATAGATTTTGGGATTGGACATTTTTGTTAACGAAATTTTGTTGCAGAATCTCGTTACAAAGTTAAACTTATTTTCTGAAAAAAATTATTTTACTAGTTAGATACTTGCTATAAAAGGATTTGAAAAAAAATCATTATATAATATAATATACACACACACAAGTATTCATACTGGGCCTACTGGCTTCAAGTTTAGGTGATAGAGTAATAGTAGTTTGTTGTTATTGTTAGCAAATTTTTTTAAAATAAATTCATCTTTTTTTCACGTTTTTGTACTTTACGTAGCTAGTTGAGCTACATTGATAAATGAAATTGAAAAATTAACAAATTGAAAATGCATTCAACATAAAGACGAATATTTTAATTATAACAAGCGATTTTCAAGGCTCACAACCACCATGAATTCTAGTAGATATATATACATTTAACTACCAAAGGACATTTGTCCCAATGATACCAAGACGTGTTAAGGTGTCATCCTTAAAAATAGGCTGAGGGTTCTAGTCTTACAGTGGAAAAATGTGAAAAAATTTGCTGTTCAAAAAAGTATATACATTTAACTAATTTAAACATAAATTTAAAGCCTATCTTCAAATGTCTTCTGATAAATCATCTACATTTATTTTAGTTAAGTTAATATCAACAATTTGGAAATAAAAAATAAAAAAAAGAAAGAAAATCAAATACTCACTTGAAAGAAGATGACTAGTGGTTCTGCAAAATTAGTTTACTGGTTGAGATTTCACCTTATAACTTAGAGGTCATGGGTTCGAGCCCTGTCAAGGGCAATTTAAAGGACATACACGTGAGGAAAAGAATCTTGAGCTTAATATCGGGTTCTGGACCAATGAGGGGCGATGGTTTACTCATTACAGGGGTTCCCGCGCATCTGATATGGCCGCGTCTTACCTTTGCCCGATAGGCATTGTTAACACAGTATACGTGGTATGTAGCATCATCGCTATTAAAAAAAGATGACAAATGGTGGGGGAGGAGGGGGACCACAAAAGTGATGGCCGCAAATAGGGGTGTAAACGAGCCGAGCCGATCCCGAGCTCGTTAAGGCTCGAGCTCGGCTCGTTTAGAAAAATTAAGGCTCGAGCTCGAGCTCGGCTCGTTAAGAGAAATTAGGGCTCGAGCTCGAGCTCGGCTCGGCTCGTTTAGATTTTTTTTATTTAATTTATTTACTTTAATTACTAATTTAATTATATTTATAACTATATTTTATAAATTTAACATAAAATATTTAATTTAAATATATTTATCATAATTTTATATATAAAAATAATTAATTTTATAAATAAACACTTAATATAATAAATAAAAATTATATAAACAAAAAGCTTGTTAAGGCTCGCGAGCCGGCTCGAGCTCGTTAAGTAAAGCTCGGGCTCGGGCTCGATAACTAAACGAGCCACATTTTTGGGCTCCAGCTCGGGCTCGGGCTCATTAAGGCTCGGCTCGTTCGAGCTTTTTACATATCCGATCTCGAGCATTTCATGAGCTGCCTTGGTTCGTTTACACCCCTAGCCGCAAACAGATGTGGTGATAGTAAAGATTTGGCATTTTGGATCAAAATGGGAGAGAGAGATCAAGTAGTTGGAGTTAGGATAGAATTAAGGAAACACCCACATGTTTTCAAGTTTAACCAAAATGAAATCAAATGATTTTTTTACAGATTAAAAAAATAGTGAAATTTGTATAAATAATGTGTTGTCGCCACAATTAATTAAATCAGTTTTAATTTTCTAATTTAAAGCATGATAAAAAAGATTGGTTTTCGCATGTACCAACTGCTTGTTTTTTTGGTAAGGTTTTTTTATAAGACGCTAACTTTTTCCCTAAATCCTGCTTAAAAAACACAGAGTCTCGCTAGGGGTATCTTGACAACATATTGTTACCGCATAAGTTTTACAAACTACTAAATCAAGACAACAACTACGTCAATGACATATCGTTAGTGAAAGTCACTTGTGCTAATGATATAGCGTCTTCGGAACTGAGCATTTGACATACAAGACAAGTTTTTTATAGTGGTTTTGGACATGCATGTTAGTATAGATGATTTTAATTTCCTCGTAAATCCCACACTACAAGAATCCCAGCATACAGCGTCGACACCTATAGCGACGATACTAGTCGTCCCTACACAAAAGGCTATAGCGACGACAGGCCTTCGGCTGGAATTTTTTTTGCTTTACCTATAGCGGCGATGTGTCGTCGCTATAGGTCTAGGCGGGAACACCAAAAATTTTCGCGGTTGTGGGAAAATAATCAGGGACGACTTGTCGTCGCTATAGCCGAGTTATTAATTTTTTTACTTTTTTTTAATTAAAATACATGAATATCAATAAATAAATTTTTAAAAAAAAAATTACAAAAAAAAAATAGCGGCGACAAGTCGTCGCTATAGGTATTTATTATTTTTTAATTAATTAAACGCGTGAAAATGAAACGGCACAGTTTTGTTTATTGACCTACAGCGACGACATGTCGTCGCTATAGGGTTATGTATAGGGTTTTCGTCCCGGACTTTCCAGAATGCTCGCTGGTTCGTTTTCTCCGCCCCTAAAAGCGATTTTTGGCGATTTTCACTATCTTTGGGCCATTTGAAGGTATTTTTTATGCTATAAATCATTTGGGATGTTTATTTACCTATCAAATGCTTTTTTTTTTGCAATTTTTAGTGGTTTTTCGGTATTTTTTGAGATTGGTTCGTATGAATGGTTTTTGGTTCGTATGAATGTATATTGGTTCGTATGTGTGATGTAATGTTTGTATTTATTGTGTATTTGGCCGTGAGTATAAGTGTATGTTCATATGTTTGCGTAATTTTGTATGTATATGTGTTTTGTATGTACATGAGTGTTGTGTATGTGTAGGTGAATGTGTAATTAGTATTTGTATGTGTATGTGTAATGTGTTGTATGTGTATGTGTATGTGTATGTCTATAAATATTGTTTTTATTGTATGTTGATTTGGTGTATTTCTATTTCTATGTATTATTACAAGTTCATATACATTTGTAATTCTCTATTTGATTATGTATATGTATGTTGATTATGTATGTGTTTTTTATGTTTTAGTTATAAAAGTTTGTATGTGTAGTTCTCTATTTGATTATGTGTATGTATGTGATTTGTTAATTATAAAAGTTTGTATGTGTAACTTTATCTACATTAATTGTAATGTGTATGTTTTTAACTTTAACTACACTAATTGTATGTCATATGTGTATGTTTATGTTTCATTATGTAATAAATATTGATTTGATTTTGATGGATTTTGTGGGCATTATTGCGGTTGAAGAAAGGTTTATATTCAAGATATTGAAAAGGTATGTAACATGACTTCTTAGCTTTTATTTGTGTATTTAATATAATAGCTTCTTGTGTATTGATTTATGCTATGTTGAGATGATTTATATTAAATTTATCCATGCTATGTTTATTTATGCTATGGTTATGTATGATATGTTTGAATTTGTTTTTAAATATGCATGTTTAACTATGAATAACCATTAAACATGCCCATCCAACATTTATCTAATAGAGCTAAATGTTGGATTGTCCCTGTTTTGGGACTGCTTTTTGAATATTCTATCTCATTTAGGATATGTGTACACTTCAACGAGCTTAATATCAAGAAAAACCGACAGCAATCCGTCTTAACTCCCTAAAACATAGGGGAGTTAAGACGGAATGCTGCCGGTTTTTCTTGATATTTAACTCGTTGAAGTGTATACATATGAGATAGAATATTCAAAAAGCGGGTTAGGATCCACCACCTTTGAGAACTACTTTACATCATAGATAAGGTTTAATATGGTTTATCATATTTGTTGTACTTGCATTTGTATTTGAATGCTAGATGCATATGTGTTATTATTTAATTGTTTTATTTATATATAGCTATGACAATTGATAAAAGTTGGATAAACTTGCGAAATCGGAGATCTTCGGATTTCTTAAATGGTCTTAATAACTTCATGGAGATTGCCAAAAATCATGTCAATAGTGAAGGTAAAACGTATTGCTCATGTAAAGGTTGTGCCAATTCAAATAGGTCACTTCAGAATTTGAGTACGTTTTATGCCCACATACATGACCGGGGGTTTCTATAGTCATATACAACATGGGTTTATCATGGTGAGAAGTATCCTAACGCTGCAGAGATAGAAAATCTATGGGCTTTAAACACACACACTTCTGTAACAAACAATGAAATGTTTGATGCAATTGATGATGTTATGGCGAAACATAATACAAATGACAATGATGTAGATGAATATGAAGGTGGCTTAGATCCAGAATTTGACGCATTGTTTAAGGAGTTTAATACAGAGTTATATCCTACTTGTACTTGGATGTCTTCTTTAAATTTTCTTGCAAAATTAATGCATATTAAAGTGATTAACAAATGGACAAATAGTTCATTTGATCAACTTTTAGAGCTTTTAAGAGCTGCATTTCCAAAAGAAAATCAAATTCCATCATCACATTATGAAGCTAAGAAGAAGTTGAGAAAGATTGGGTTAGGATATCAATCTATTCATGCTTGTCACAATGATTGTGTTCTGTTTTGAAAAGAGAATGCTCTTATGCAAAATTGTCCTATTTGTAATGAAAGTAGATGTGTTGATAAGAATACAATAGGGAAGAAGGTACCACAAAAAGTGTTGCGTTATTTTCCTTTAACTTCTCGTCTTCGACGAAAGTATAGCTCTCGATTCACGGCAAAAGATATGACATGGCATCATACTGGACGGTCAACGGATGGTATGATGTGCCATCCGGTTGACGGTAAAGCATGGCAAGAATTTGATAAGAAATATCCCAATTTTGCCAAAGAACCCAGAAATGTTCGATTGGGCTTGGCTGCTGATGGCTTTAACCCTTTTGGTAACATGAGTCAGACTTATAGTATGTGGCCAGTGGTGTTGACAACTTATAATACACCACCTTGGTTACGTATGAAAGAGTCCTCTTTCATGTTAACATTGCTAATTCCAGGTCCTAAATCTCCTGGTAAAGACATTGATGTTTTTCTAAGGCATTTGGTGGATGAGTTGAAAACATTGTGGATTGATGGAGTTCAAATGAGAGATGCGTCAACAAAAACTGTATTCACGATGCGTGCAGCATTATTATGGACAATTAACGATTATCCTGCTCGTAGTAGCTTGTCTAGATGGAGTGGTCAAGGTTATAAAGCGTGTCCTACTTGTAATGTTGATACACCCTCGTGTCCTGTAACCAATAAAATAGCTTTTATTGGTCACAGACGATTCTTAACTAAGAATCATAAATGGAGAGACAGTTTGTTGTTTAATGGCAAAAAAGAGACAAGAGATCCTCCAAAGCCATTGACTAACATACTAATGTTAAAACAATTACAAAGTCTTCCCAATCGTGTACTAGGAAAACATCCAAGTCACGGAGGTGTGAAAAGAAAACGTGCCACGTCTGAGTTGAATTGGACAAAAAAAAGTATCTTTTTTGAGTTAGATTATTGGTCTTCTCTTCTTTTAAGACACAATATTGACGTTATGCATGTTGAGAAAAATGTGTGTGAGAGCTTGTTAGGTACTTTGTTAATGAATGAAAAATCCAAAGACACACCTAAAGCAAGACAAGACTTAGAAAATATGGGTATTCGAAATAACTTATGGCTAACAAGGAATAACAACAAAGTTTATCAACCACATGCACCTTACTCTTTCACACCCACTGATCGAGTACATTTTTGTAAGTTTATTAAAGGAGTGAGACTACCTGATGGTTTTGGTTCAAATTTTAAAAATAAGGTGTCTAATGATTCTAACATAATCGGGTTAAAGTCACATGATTATCACATCTTGATGCAACGATTGTTACCAATTGGTGTTCGAGAATATTTGGCTGCGAATGTTTCAATAGCAATTGTTGACCTTTGTGTAACATCTGTGCCGGAACCGTCACTGGAACAGTAATTTGCACAGTAAAGTGCATAGTAACTCAGGTACACATTACGTGAAACTATGTTGATACTATTTACACATGAGGTTTAACACGAAACTATGATGCGATTGTCTGGAATCTGATTTAAAACCTTATGGTTTAACATTCAGAAACATATCAGACAACACAAAACCTGACACACAGATACTTGATTTGATGCGAGTGTGTGTAAACGTATGCGAGGATAATCAAAACAAAGCTATAACAGTTGTTGTTACAGAATGCTAAACCGATGAATTTTTCGTACAGGTGACGATCTGTACGAATAGATCTGAAAGTTTAGCGATCTGAGATGATGACTGGAAGGTAGAAAACAAAATCAGAAATTGGAACGTACGATCGTGTTCGTACAGTTAGCGCTCTATACGAAAACGCGCGTAAGTGACGTTTTCTGACGAAACGAAACGGAAACGAAGAACGAACGATAATAACTAAAGAAAATATAATATTTTAATGTTTTAAAATTTTGAAACTCATCAGAAATGAATTAAAAAGGAAACTATTTTAAAACGCGTAAAATAAAGTAAACACGTAAAATACGCGAAATGGTGACGCAAGTTAACGAAACGTTCAAAATAATTAATTACGATAAATAATTTAAGACAAATAAATTTTAAAGATTTATTCGGAATCACAGCCTTGGAAACGTAAACTAAAACTAAATTTTTATTTAAAATAAGTAAATGCGCGCAACGATCCGGAAACGCAACGAAACCGCGAACCGAGCAATAAAAACGAACCCGAACTCGCTCGGGGTATAAATACCCTAAATGAGTTCAATCAACTCATTTCTCTCATCTCCTCCACTCTCTAAAAACCCTATTCCCGGATTTTGACTCCCACCACCATTTTTGAACTTCAAATCCACATAACTTACTCATTTCTCAATGAAATCGAGTGGTTCTTGAGCCTAAACGAAGATCTCGACCTCCTCTACACGAAAGTACAAAGGATCGGTTCTATCTCCACCTCAAACTCTCGAAATCCTAGTGAGAAGGTTCGTTTTTGTAGGGTTTTCTACAAACCCGACACAACCACGGTTTAACCGGCTTTAAACATATCTTTTTCGACCCATACACCTTCTAAATGAGTTTACTCACCTGAACCCACTCAAAACGAGTATATATACGACTATAATTCGAAATCATCTTCCCCCATGGCTGAAAACCCGTTCAGGCGAATGGCCCGTGAGAATGAGCCATTCGGGAGAATGAGCCATTCGGGAGAATGAGCCATTCGGGTGAATGAGCCATTCGGGTGAATGAGTGGGAGAATGAGGGGGAGAATGAGCCATTCAGGAGAATGAGCAGGGAGAATGAGCCGGGAGAATGAGTCATTCGGGTGACTCAGTCGGGTGACTCCTTCGGGGGACTCAGTCGGGTGAATGACTCATTCGGGCGAACACTCATTAGCATGACTCATTCTTACTAAAATCACAAAAATAAATCATTTTCACTACACCAACTTAGTTAACAACTCAGATTTCAAAGAACAATCAAATAAGGGATCATAACTCAAATAACATTTAATCAAACACAGGACTGTGAATACAACATCAGTACGACAACAGTGAGTACGGGCATTCTTGAGTCTTAGTCAACCACTACAACAAAAAAGTGAGTTCATTCGTCCCTTTTCTAAATATTTTGATTTTACCTCGGGACTGAGAAGCATGTTATACATTTTAAACCAATGTTTAAATGATTTATAAAAATGCTTTTACACAAATTCTTGATGCTTATGCTACAAACTTGAAGCTTAAACTAGATGCTTAATGCTTATGTTATAAACTCTATGCTTAAACCATACGCTTAATGCTTACGTTATAAACTACATGCTTAAACTACGTACTCGATACTAAAGCTTGAACACTTATACTAAATGCTACAATGTTATATGCTAATGCTTAACACTAATACTACATACTAATGCTAACCACTAATGCTACATGCTAATGCTTAACACAAATACTACAATGTTACATGCTAATGCTTAACACTAATACTACATACTAATGCTAAACACTAATGCTACATGCTAATGCTTAACACAAATGCTACAATGCTACATGCTAATGCTTAACACAAATGCTACAATGCTACATGCTAATGCTTAACACAAATGCTACAATGCTACATGCTAATGCTTAACACTAATGCTACATGCTAATGCTTAACACTAATACTACATACTAATGCTAAACACTAATGCTACATGCTAATGCTTAACACAAATGCTACAATGTTACATGCTAATGCTTAACACTAATACTACATACTAATGCTAAACACTCATGCTACAATGCTACAAGCTAATGCTAAACACAAATGCTACATGCTAATGCTACACAATAATGCTAAACACCAAAGCTACATGCTAATGCCAAGTGCTAACGCTATGTGCTGATACTATATGTTTAATATGCTTGAATGCTCGAAATGCTTGAAGTGCTCAGAATGCTATAAACTTGAATGCTAAAACTATTGGCTATGGAAGAACAATAGTTGGTCTCTCAGTGCTTGCCTTCATGTGTTCTTCCTAGTCGGGACTTGAAGAACAATAGTTGGTCTCTCAGTGCTTGCCTTCAGGTGTTCTTCATGTTCGGGACTATAAGGCACCTATTATGGTCTCTCAGTGCTTGCCATAGGGTGACCTTTATAGTCGGGACTTGAGGAGTAGACTGATGGTCTCTCAGTGCTTGCCATACAGTGATTCCTCAATGTCCCCTCATGCTATAAACTTTGTATGCTCATATGCTTGCCATGCTAAAACAACGGTTTGGCCTCTCAGTGCTTGCCTTACCGGTTGTGAAACTATTTGAATGCTAAAACTATTGGCTATGGAAGAACAATAGTTGGTCTCTCAGTGCTTGCCTTCATGTGTTCTTCCTAGTCGGGACTTGAAGAACAATAGTTGGTCTCTCAGTGCTTGCCTTCATGTGTTCTTCACAGTCGGGACTAGAAGGCATCTACTATGGTCTCTCAGTGCTTGCCATAGGGTGACCTTCATGGTCTGAAACGAGGAAACGGACTGATGGCCTCTCAGTGCTTGCCATGCAGTGTTTCCCAAAACTATTTACACACATGATTAGTAACTAGGACGATATTGGTGATCTTTAGTTGACTTCGTGTCATCATGGGAATCCTCTATCTCCCCCTAAGTTGCTAATTACACCCAGTACTGGTATGGATTGATACTGGATTACTTCGGGCGTTCAGTTGTCTATTCCGGTGACTCTCAAGCTAAACTCACGGATGTTATGGGTAAACTTACAAACAAAATGCTTAAACTATTCTGGGGAAACGAAATGGAGGGTAGGTAAGACACTTAATTATCATTAACAGCAATGTCCTATGCGACTTAGTATGTGGTGGGACGGCGTCTGGGCGGGTCGTAGGCTCGACTCAGGGGTATGCCCTATATATAAGCATACCGAGTTGGATGATACAGGTGGTGTTAATGAGATTAAGGTTGTTACCTAGGGGATGCATGAATGCTTTTGGGTCAATATCATAAACTTTTAAACACGATGCTTGTTAAACTTATTGAAGCTATTACATACGAAGGCTATGGACTTATAAACTTTGAAAACAGTAAACTAAAGCTATGATGAAGGATGAATCGAATGGTAGGTAAAATGCTTAATTATCATTAACAGCAATGTCCTGGCGACTTAGTATGTGGTGGGACGGCGTCTGGGCGGGTCGCAGGCTCGACTCAGGGGTATGCCCTATATATAAGCATACCGAGTTGGATGATACAGGTGTTGTTAATGAGGTTAAGGTTTTACCTAGGAGGTTTGCAAAAGCTATTTTACAACTACTAAAACCACATGAACTCACCAACCATTGTGTTGACTTTGTTTTCTTACATGCTTTCTCAGGTGATGCACATGATTAAGCTAAAGGTCAGGATTGCATACTAGGATGCCAGATAGAAGACCTAGTACTTTTGAGAAACACATGTTTTGTTAACATTTGTAACTTAACCTTGTAAACTTTAGTTTTATGCTATATTATGCTTTAGTTATTCTCAATGTTGATGCTATGTAAACAATCTGATCATCACGATTATCACTCACGATATCGCGCCCCGGGAACCTTCCGCCCGACGGGGACTTCGATCCAACCCCGCCGGCTCGGGGTGTGACACTTTGCACGTTATTTCAAAAACTTTGTGCTCGATCATTAGATATGAAAGATATGGAGAAAGCAAAAAAGGAAGTGATCAAAATATTATGTAATTTGGAGTTAATATATCCTCCGGCATTTTTTGACATAATGGTTCATTTAGTTCTTCATTTGCCTGAAGAAGCTATTCTTGGTGGACCTGTGTATATGCGATGGATGTATCCGTTTGAAAGATACATGAAGAAGCTTAAAGCTTATGTTAGAAATAAAGCAAGGCCTGAAGGCTCAATAGCAGAGGGTTATGTTGCAGATGAAGCATTAACATTTTGTTCCATGTATCTTGAGGGTATGCAAACCAAATTCAACCGTCCAGATAGAAATGCAGATGCCAGTATTCCTAAAAGGCAGTTACATGTATTTTCATCACAATGTCGACCAATTTCAAAGAAGAAAATCATATCACTTTCTGAAGAGACTAGAAAATCATTGGAATGGTTTGTATTGAACAACTGTGATGAAATTAAAGACCACAAATCGTAAGTTTTTTATTTTTATTTTAATTATTCATTTAATATATATTTATAAACTAATTGAAGTTTTTCTATTAATCCAGTGAATTTGAATCCGAATTTCCTGAACGTCATGTAAAAACAGAAATTTCTTCTTGGTTTAGATATAAATCAAATACATCTTCGTTTATATCTTCATCTGACGAATTAAAGGCACTAGCACACGGTCCGTTGAATGCATATTTGTACACTACTTGCATTGTTAATGGTGTGAGATTTGTGGTACACAATCGTGATGTTCGACGCACTACTCAGAATAGTGGTGTTGTTACAATAGGAGAAGATAAAACTCCATTTTATGGTCAATTAGAGGAGATCATAGAGATGAACTATTTACATGGTTACTCGGTTGTATTATTTCGTTGTAAATGGTTCAACACATCGGGTAAACGGTTAATTAAGAAGAACAATATTATTGTGATCGATGTTAGCCGTGAATGGTTTGTTAACGAACAATATATTTTAGCTACACAAGGTAAGCAAGTTTTTGTCTCCAAGATCCTTCTCGAACCACCGGTAATTGGAGAGTTGTCGAAGACGTACACCATCGAAAACTTTGGGATCATCCAAGTATGAGTGTTGTTAATGAAATAGATATCTTACATGACACTCAATCATCTGATTATAACTTGGTTGTCGATGATGACTTAAGAGACAATGAATCTTTTGAGTGTAACTTAGTTGTCGACTTAGGCTTTTTACCCATGAGAACGGCTTCAGAGGAAAGTATGCGTGATGAAATTCTTATCGATGATGATGATGAAGCAGAGGAAGATGGAAATGTTTACTTTTCAGATGAGGAAGATGAAATAAATGACGATGTTGACAATGAAGATGATGATGATATTGAAGACACCCAATATTATAGTGATGATTCCGAATAAATGTATGTTTATTGTATATTTATTTTTAAATATACATGTTAACATTTATTATATGTTGTGTTATATAATTGCTACATATTATATTTCTTATTTTAACTTGTTAAGAATTAAGATTATGTTTATTATTTTTTCAATGAAGGAATGGCAGATGTAGCACGATCACATGGTGGAGACGGGGGAAATGAACCTCCTTACGGTCCTCCATATAATTTGCGAACTGGTTGTGAATCTTGTAAGTTGTAGTATTTATATGTTTTATTATGTTCATTGTGAATCTTGTAAGTTGTAGTATTTATGTTTTATTATGTTGATTGCGAATCTTGTAAGTTGTAGTTGCTAACTTTTGGATTAAATTGATGTAGCAAAACCCGCAAAAAAAACGTTCTCACGGAAAAAACTTAAACTTGTATGACAAGTTTCAAAAAAATGGAAGCATGCCACTTCCGTTAGAATTTAACTACTCCTCTAACCAATTTAGGGCTGTTGGAGAGAACTACCAATTGTTTGTGAGATTGGTTTCAAACGAGGTTGATAGGCATGCTCCGTTTCACTACCGAAGTTGGCAAGAAGTTCCTGGTGAGATCAAAATGTCCATCCTTACCACACTACATGTAAGTAGTCATTTTAACTTTTATATTAAATTTTCTAAGTTTTTGTTGCTTTGTAATTACATCTTTTCTTTTTGTAGCACTACTTTGATCTTCAACGATATCACAACACTGAGTACTAGGAGGCATTAAGCAAGGGATCCAATCGGATTGTGCAAACCGTTATAAGGATCGAAAGACAAAGCTTAAAAAACATTTTGATAAAGTTGGAGGTTACGATAACACTGAAAAAGCGAAGACAAAACCACTAGAGGGCATGAACCCAGATGCTTGGGTTCAAGTTATTGAGGAGCTATTTACAACTCCCACATACCAGAAACGTTCTCAAGCAAACTCAGCAAATCGTTCAAAACAACTATATGGGAGTTATCATGGGACGCAGTCTTATGCACAAAGACGATACACTGAAGTAAAATCTTACAATTTTCATTATATGTGTAAATATATATTTAAAATTTCATTAATATAATATTTTAATTGTTTGTAAGGTCTAAGAAACCGGGGTTGCAAAACATGTTGAAGGTTGGGTAAGTGCATGTCTTGTGTAATGTCTTTGTATGTGAGTTTAGGTTATAATGACTCATATGAGTATGTTTGGTTAATCTCGATACGTTAGGAAGTTTGGTTTTGTGTAATATGTCTTTGTATGTGAGTTTAGGCTATTTTGACCCGTTTATAGTTGCAATTGCATGTTTTAAGTGTATATACATATGCTTGGTAAATTTTGACCCATTTAGAGTTGTAATTGTATGTTGTAAGTGTATATGCATATGTTTAGTAAATTTTGACCCGTTTGTAATTGCAATTGCATGTTTTAAAGGTATATGAGTATGTTTGGTAATTTTGACCCGTTTAGAGTTGTAATTGTATGTTGTAAGTGTATATAAGTATGTTTGTTAAATTTTGACCCGTTTGTAGTTGCAATTGCATGTTTTACAGGTATATGAGTATGTTTGGTAATTTTGACCCGTTTAGAGTTGTAATTGTATGTTGTAAGTGTATATAAGTATGTTTACTTAATTTTGACCCATTTATAGTTGCAATTGCATGTTTTAAGTGTATATGCATATGTTTGGTAAATTTTGAGCCATTTGGAGTTGTAATTGTATGTTTTAAGTGTATATGCGTATGTTTGATAAATTTTGACCCGTTTGTAGTTGCAATTGCATGTTTTAAGTGTATATGCATATGTTTGGTAAATTTTGACCCATTTATAGTTGCAATTGCATGTTTTAAGTGTATATGCATATGTTTGGTAAATTTTGACCCATTTGGAGTTGTAACTGTATGTTTTAAGTGTATATGCGTATGTTTGGTAAATTTTGACCCGTTTGTAGTTGCAATTGCATGTTTTAAGTGTATATGCATATGTTTGGTAAATTTTGACCCGTTAAGAGCTTTTGGTTTGTGTAATATGTCTTTGACCAGTTTAAATAATTAAATGTAGGGTAAAATTATGGACGAGAAAAACAAGTCAATGTCAAGCTCGGGTGGCGATGATACGCCACTTAATGAGGTTGAAATACTTGAAAGGTTGTTGGGACAAAGGCGTGGTCACATTCGGGGTGTTGGCCGAACGGTGAAAAGTGTAACCCCGGATGTTGCTCCAAGTATGTCGTATACATCACACAATCAAGATTTGCACAATGAATTACGACAAGCAAATGTCACGCCAAAAAGCCTTTGACAATCATTTCGAAAATACCTACAAACCAACCTTTGAAGAAGAAGAAGATGATGATGATGATGATGATGATGATGATGATGATGATGATAGTGAATAGGATTTCACTTGGCTTATCTTGTGTTTGTTTGGATAATTGTGTTTTGTGGTTGAATTTGGATTCGGATGTGTACTGTTAAACATGTATTGCGCATGCGCGCATTAGGATAATTATGTTTTTAGTAATTTGAAGATTTGGGATTGTTTTAAATTTTATAGCAGGTTTTTATACATGTTTTATACAGGATTTATGTAGGTTTTTAATCTGGGAAAAAAACAAAAAATTTTTTTTTTTTTGATGTTCACCTATAGCGACGACTTGTCGTCGCTATAGAACGGAATAATTTAAAAAAATAATATTTTAGTCAAAATTATTATTTCAATTTTTGTTTTAAATTAAAAAATGAATTTAAGTTTAAAAAAAAGAAAAACAAAAAAATAAATATGGCCTATAGCGACGACTAGATGAACCTATTGCGACGACTACAGCAGCGACGACTTGTCCGGGCAACAGCGACGAAACAATAGAGACGACACTCGCTGTAGGCTATAGCGACGAAAACGGAACCCTATTGCGACGACAATTGTCGTCGCTATACGTTAGTATTCTTGTAGTGCCAGCATATATTTAAATCCCCCAAAGTTTAAAGCGTGAATGTTTACACGATAAAACAACTCCATTTTTACGGTATAGTCTTTTTACTCTTTTTATATAATTTATATGTATTATTTTTTTAGTCGTTTGACCTTGTCTTAAATATATTATTTTACTTAGTTTAATTTTATAAATATGTGTGCTTATATAGTTATGTGTGAGGCAGGTATGTATGTATGAAATAACTAGTATGTATGTATGTATGTATGTATGTATGTATGTATGAAATAACTAGTGTATAAAATAATGCACAAAAATGTTAAAACACTATAATTTAATTATTGTTATTTGTTTATATTTTTGTACTTTAGTGACATTGATTTTCTTTCACAAAAGTGATGTTAGTTTAAATTTTTATAAAGATAAAATCATTCATGTGAATTTAAAAGTGAAAAAATGACTGTAAAAAAAGTTATCGCTACTCAATATTAACATTTTATTAATGCACAAATGTTTGGGCCGGTTATGAATCTGGTCATTTTATTCCTTGCATGTTTGAAAGAAAATTGCCCTCACGTAATGAAGAATTGAAGGTCGTCGATTTAATAAAATTTAGTCTCATAAGCTATTTTATGATTTATCCTTTTGATCATTTAATTTATTTCACAAAAGTTAGTGAATTAGTTGTTTCTATTTTAATAATTCAAATCAGATAATATCGAATATATCTTACAGCCATGTAGTCGAATTGAGATCCAAGAAAACATTATTTGTTTACATATATCGCAAATATAAACTATTGTTCTTAAAATCAGATCAGCCAGTCAAACAGATTACCGGCCAAATCAAAAACCAGTTAATATGATCTGATCGTGGTTTTACATAAATCAAAAGTATAAAAATTAAAATAAAACCTTATATTTTCTAAACATAATTATGTTCGTTTAAATATTAATATGTTAAGTTAAATGTGTTTATAATTTTATATTTTTTTTGATATTTTATAAGTCTTTATAATATTATTTTTTTAAACAGATTAAAATGTGGACACTTGAAACATTGTATTAAACATATAATTAATAATATGTTAAAAATAAAAAAAAATGAAAATCTTAATTTCAAAAGCTTGTTTTTTACTATTTCCTTACAACTTCCCGTCCTTTCAAAACCTGAAATTAAAAAACAAAAGAATGATACTCCTGGAAGTAGCAAGCATTGATTGGCAATAAGTAAAACTGTAATTCCTATATATTTGTCCCTCAACCTTTTTACTGTATGTACAAACCAACCAGAACCCAAACACAAAAATCTCACTCCCACTTTCTCTCTCTAAAAACCCTAATACTTTCTCCCTCTTCAAACTCATCATCTTCTTCATCAGTTGCTGTTTTCTCATCTAAAGAAGATGACAACTTCAGTGGTGACGGATATGAACCTTGGAGGTTCCAAGCAGAGCTTTAATGGCGGGAGGAGGAAGACGAAGAGTGAGTCAACTCAGAAGAAAAACAAGCAGCCTCGGAGAGGATTGGGAGTGGAGCAGCTTGAAAGGATCATAAAAGAAGACAATTCTAAGACGGAAGCACCGTCGATTCATCATCTTCATCATCAACTACCTCCGCCGTTTAATCATTCTCTAGGTTTGACGACTTCCAGTTGCGCTGCTGTTACGAACGCCGCCGTTCACTACCGTCTTCCTTATGTTCCTCCTCCGGTAAATTGGATCCATGGAACGCATCTGTATTCCATGGATCGTGTCATGGATCCGCTGGTGATCGGATCGAGTAATGGTGGATTACGGTTTGAGAACTCGAAGGAGCTTTCTTTAGTCCCAAGCTACGTAAATTGTACTTCTGATTGCTGTGGTGTTTGTCACAAGGTAAAAGGCTTACCGTTTTTCCGTTCTGTTGAGTTTCTGATTTTATGTGTTTGTTAATTTGTGATTTCTAAAGCAATCTATGGTGCATTTATTGTCAGAAAAAGCGGATCAACCGTGGTAGTTTCTGCGGAAATTACACCGTCGTGGAGATGTTGGACGCCGGAAAAACTCGCCAGAGTTCAGGACAGGTAACTAAGTAAAAAAAAAAAAAAGCGTTCGAATGAATACTTAGATTTATTCTATGGATGATGGAATATAGATGTATCCCAATGATTTCACTAAACATGTACAGGTGATTTCCGGTGCTAGTTCGTTGACGGAGTATGAGTTTTTCCCGGGGAATTGTGTTGGATCGCCGACGACGTCATGGTGTGGCAATGGTAGTTCGGTTGCCGGAGTGGTAGGGTTTCGCGGCGGCGAGGGGTCATGTGTGACTGCCATATACGGTGGTGAAGAAGGAAGTGTTTCGTCCATTGATCTGTCTCTAAAGCTTTCTTATTAATTAGTAGATGTTAGCTTGTGTTTCAACTTTTGTATGTATATCAAACACTATGAATGCACCTGCACTTGCTTAATTGTTCTAGGATATGATTGATCTAATTCTATACAAATGCATCCAAGTTAGTTATAACCGGATATTGTTGTCACTGATCTACATGTGATATGAAATTTGATGAGTCTAGCTAGCTAGGTGCTTCATACAATAAGCATGATGATGATGATGATGATGATGATGATGATGATGATGATGATGATGATGATGATTCATGTATAGTAGTCATGAAAATAATGTGAAAAAATAGAAAATGATATTGTATGATCATAATACTCAAATGGCTAATTAATTAAATTGTTGATATGGTGTGGACAAGATGAAGCTTTAACTGCAAACCTAGAAAAGGCTATGCATATATACACACATACAACAAAGGTGTATTTATGTGTGTGTGATTAAGAAAGTGAAGTTGAAGAAGCTTTCTGTTAATGGAAGACGCTTTAAGCTTTATGAGTGCTTGTTCAATGTAAAAAGAGAGGGCTAGAGAAACAGAGATCTGGAGATGAGCAGCAGTGGCTGCTATTTGCAGATTGTGCAGCAGCTGCAGTGAGATCTCACATTATATGCTCCTCATTTGAATATATATATATATATATATATATGTGTGTGTGTAATTGTGTGCAAGCTTTAACAAGACAAAAAAAAAAGCAATTTAGTTATATATTTGATATTAAATTACCTAGCATAAATTATGTATTTTAAAATGCCCGAATTTATTAAAATAAACATTTTTTATTTGTGAAATTGAGGATAAATGTTGGAACAAGCATACTCATGGTATTATGTGAAGGACATATATCTTCTAATGATTATTCATAAGCATGTGAAGGCTATACACATATTTTTTGTTAATGTAGCCATGTAGGTATGTTATCATATAGCTAGCTAACTATTGTGGTGATAAATAACTATATGTTATACTAAGTTATGTGATAGCTAGAGGCAGTACTTTCTCTTTAAAAAAGGTCCTCACTTCAAATTCAAAAAAAAAAGAAGATTTCTTTAATTAGTATAATAGAAGTATGAGTAAGATATATTTGTCATTCAAAAATAATGAAATTTTTGTCGTTCAATAATCATATCCAAAAAAAATTTAACTCATAAAATTATCAAAACCAGAAGAAAAAAAAGAAACCAATATTAACGAATACGGTGTATTTCTAAAAGAAATCCATGATTGCGGACTTTAATATTGTATTGTGCATGAGTAATTCGCGTTATAGTTGTATTATGTGATCAACATTATGTGCCTATTTAGGGTTAGCATGTTGATTTTGACAGCCTCCGAGAGCATAAAGAGTCATCTTCCATATAATACTCAGAACCTTTGACTTTCGACTAGGACCAATTAAAGAGTCAAGTAATTTAAATAAGAGCTTAAAGTTTCTAAAATTGTTAGACCTTTATTATTTTACAAAAGTTTTCATATGTAATATATATAGGTATAGTTAAAAAAATATTGCCTTAAGTAATTCATATAATAAACTTCAATGAATTGTCTTCGCATTTTGATGCATTTCTTTGCATCTACACTCAAAGATTTATGAACATATATGATTTTTCATATAACATATTTGTGTGTTTATAAACACCAAACATGAGTTCATGTGAAATTAAGTATATTCCATTTACAAATCATGTAATGTATATGATGAAAAAGTTACTTTGTTGTGCTCAATAGTTTCTATTTCGGCACTTATTTTATTAGGTCCAAATAATGGTAATGTAATAATACATCTAATAACTCATGTGTTGTTTGTCATTAGAAGAACTAATCCTACACTTACAAATGAATTTGGAAGAAAACACTACAATTTCATACTTTTAAATTCAATCAGATTGTTGACGTAAACTTTTATCTCACTTGGGACATCTAGAGCTTGGTCAAAACTCAACCAAATTGGACTATTTGAGTGTCTAAAACTAAATTTAGGGAGTCTTTTTTAAGGGAAAATTGTCAGAATGATCATTGTTGACCACATGTTTACCAAAATAATCACACAGATTCCGGCGTCTAAGACGCCCCTTTAGACGCCCATTTAGATTCCCCTTTAGACGCCCATTTTGTGTATTTTTTTACAACATACGGGCCCACATGTCGGCGGCTTTGTCGGGGTGTCTAAGACTCATTTTCTACCGGCGTCTTAGACGCCTTTAGACGCCATTTTTCTGTAATTATTGTAAACATACAGGCCCATATGTCGGCGGCTTTGTCGGAGTCTCTAAATGGTGTCTAAGACCCCTTTTCTACCGGCGTCTTAAGACGTATGTAGACGCCCGATTTAGACGCCGGCTTAAATCTCACTTGTGGCTCGGCTGGATCGGCTTAAATCTCACGCATGTAGACGCCCCTTTTTTTTCTGGTTTAAGGGCTTTATGACGCCGCCAAGCCGATCCAGCCGAGCCACAAGTGAGATTTAAGCCGGCGTCTAAATCGGGCGTCTACATGCGTCTTAAGACGCCGGTAGAAAAGGGGTCCTAGACACCATTTAGAGACCCCGACAAAGCCGCCGACATGTGGGCCCGTATGTTTACAATAATTACAGAAAAAGAGCGTCTAAAGGCGTCTAAGTCGGCGTCTAAGACGCCGGTAGAAAAGGAGTCTTAGACACCCCGACAAAGCCGTCGACATGTGGGCCCGTATGTTGTAAAAAAGTACACAAAATGGGCGTCTAAAGGGCGTCTTAGACATCGGAATCTGTGTGATTATTTTGGTAAACATGTGGTCAACAATGATCATTCTGGCACTTTTCCCTTTTTTTTAAACTCATGTAGTTTTGTAATCGTTAGGTTTATGGGTAATTTTCACGACTTAGATTATTTATGGGTAATTTTCACGACTTAGATTAGGCATCTTGGTGTATGTAGGTGTATTGTACAATTTACCATTTGCATGTTGATATTCTAGCATATATGCACCTTGCTAGGTTATATATATTTGATTCATAATAATAATTTTCTTTATGCCGTTCGAGGTAAATATTTATATGACAAACAATTAAATACCCATTGTTATTAAAAATTTTAAAACCATAAATGTGAAATTGGTGATTGGTAAATTGCTCCTCACGAATTTACTTTGAGTTTATATCCTTGTAAAACGAGGATAGTAAAAAATTGTTGTTCAACCAAATTTATAACAATTAAAAACCACAGGTTATGGGTTTGATTGGATGTTTTAATTCAATGCCGGCCCATGCTTTTACCAATCAGGCATCAAAGTAACGCCCAAACCTCACTTAATTCGGTTAGGAGTTGCTAATTTATAGCCATGTTGTCATACTAAAGTACTCGCCTCATTTGACACCTAAAACTTTAAAATTAATTAAAACTGCCATTAATTATGTCTACAAGAAACAAACCAACAACTCTAACCTCAATTCCCATTAAAATTACATTATGTCCTACCTAGATACTAAATTACTCGCATCATATATTTTCCTTTGAGATTCTTCCATATGAGAGGTCTTGGGTTCAAATCCTTCCGCAGCGAAAAAAGGGTCTGAGGTGTGTCAGTAGGTTTTTCCAGTGGGGTTTCCTCCTGGGGTGGTTGTGATGGCTCATAGGAGGTCCAGGTAACTAGACCTTGGTGACATGGCCTGGAAACAGTAGGCTCACCCGATTGAGACCTTCGTCGTTCAAAAAAATATATTTTTTCCTTTGTTTTTTTTAACAACTGTCGATTGGTTGATATATTTTTAGAAAAAAATTGTACTATCAGTCACATTTCCTAAAGACTAAATCTCATCAATTTAGAAGAAAACCCCCCACTAAACAATGAGCCCGTCTTTTATATTTTTTTCCGTATTTAAAAAACTAATTAAACAGCTACATTAAGTGCACATGTTCTATCAGAATAAACTAAACGTGTGCTAAAATTTATTTTTCCACTAGTTAGCCCTAATTAATATGACCAGTAATTCTATCACTATCGAACTAATGCATAAATTTATGAGTCCAGCAGTGACTAATTTTAAAGCTAGCCCAAAGTATCTAATCAATAAACATCAAAACAAATAATATAATTTTTTAAAAAGATTATATTTTCATTGTTCTAACAATATGTTAATCAAATATATAAACACAACTCAAGTATTATATGCATTGTCAAACACGTCACCCCATAATGCATTGTGCAAAGGTATTACAACTCGTTTCCGACATCAACTATCTTAAGGTCCGAGTCAAGATCTAACGACTCGGTTACATTACTTGTGAAACTCATCCACAAGACCACTGAAACGAAAGCTACAACGATGACCAGCAAACACAAATGAAACGTTGAGTTGTTTAAGGTTGTGGGCTTATTATTTCGTTTAGGAATCGTTTTTACCGACGATTTTGGACCGGATGGAAGAGGTGGCTTCTTTTTTGTTGAGTTTACTCGGGACATTACTTTTCTCTCGTTCGATAATTGTGAACGAGTGTCGACCCCTGATGAAACCACCATAGGCGTCTTAGTTTTCGGTGACGATGAAGCTACACTTGAAGTATCGTTTATACAATTGTTGTCTATCTTTAGAGTTGTCACCAAATTTTGATCATCATCCTTGTCAAACCACTTAATATTGGTTTCTTCGTCTGCCAACCCGGTCGTTGACTCGGTATTCAACTCGGTCCTTGACTCGGTATTCAACTCTGTCGTTGACTCGGTATTCAACTCGGTTGTTGACTCTGTTTTCAACTCGATCTTTGACTCGGTTTCCAACTCGGTCGTTGACTCGGTATCCAACTCGGTTGTTGACTCGGTATCCAACTCGGTCGTTGACTCAGTATTCAACTCGGTTGTAGACTCGGTCATCGGCTCAATCTTGTTTTCTGAAGTTTTCATGAAACGGATCTTCTTCTTTTATAATTCAATGCAATAAATTGAACACAAATTTAGAATAACCTTTTTATATATAATGCATTCATGCAAATAAATATGATTAAAAAATGTATAATTAATCAATTAGGTAGTAATTAACTTACGTACCATTACCGTATCAAACAACACGGCCTTAAATATGCTTGACATACGACCACCATAAGAAGACGAGGATTTCGTCTTGGTGATTGCATCGCCATTAACGGCGTTGCCGGTGTCATCGCGATACACCAAATTGTCGTCGGAGGCCAAAATCTTGTTGTCGTCGGAGTTCCAAAAAAGCCAAAACCATTTGCTGAAAATTAAGCTTTTCCCTCTCTTCTTCTTCCTTTTGTTGGAACCTTCATCCATCATTTAATTTTATTTCTCAAGAAAAAAAAGAAAGAGATATTATTGCATACATGTACGTATTCGGTTAATTGCAAGAACTAACGGACAGATATTTTAGATCGGGAAACTGATGGCCGGGTAACGTTCTTTTATTTTTTTCAATTTTTTTATGTATATTTTTAGGGTAATTGAATAAAGGAAATGGTTAGATTACAAGGGGTGTCAATCGTGTCGGGTTGACGGGTTAGCGGGTTAACATGTTGCGGGTTAGTGGATTGAATTTTGCAACCCGAACCTGACCCGTATATTTATTCGTGTCAAAGTTTCCAACCCTAACTCGGATTGACATGAATTCTGGTCAACCCAAATATGACATGTTTAACCCGTTTATATAAATTAATCAAATAAACTTACATATTGTAATTGGTTGTTGGTTGAAAGCAAGTTTATAATAACATATTTAGTATGTATGTATGAGTAACAAATAGTTAGTATACTATTTTAACAAAAAAAATTAATATTATTATAACTAAACATATAATTATGTAAATCATAATTATAACGTAAGAAACATTAAAGAAACTCGTTTGCCTAGTTTACTGAAAAAATTAAAATCATTTTTGTAAATGAAAAAAATATAAATTTTGTTATTCGATCAATTAAAGTATGGTAAATAATCAAAAGAAAAAAAACTAAATATATGTTTCAAGAAAGAAAAAATATAAAAAATAATAATTTTGAAATCTTAAACAGGTTAATGGGTCAACCCGTTTATAAATGGGTCAACCCGAACCTGACCTGATTAATAAACGGGTCAACCCGAACACAACCCGTTTATTTAAACGGGTTATACTTGTCAACCCATTACTTGATTATTTCCGTGTCGTGTTGCGAGTCGTGTCAAGAATTGCCGCCCGTAGATTACATGTCCTGCGGCTCACAACTCGTTACCACCTAGGTATAAATTAGTTTGTTCAAAATTTGAGCTGATTATGATTTGTCTTGATATCACTAGTTTTATACGTTTTGGATGGTAAGGTATTTTAATGTTATAGGTTTATCAATCTATTATTTTCATTTTAAACAAAAATAATATTAATATAACTAATTAAAATATAACTTATAAGGTAAGAAAAAACTTCTTCTATCTTTATTGTTAAAAAAATACAAGGCAAATAAAATCAGTAACATGCAAATTACATCAGAAACCGCCATGTAACCGTTAGAAACCATTGAAAACCAACGAAATCTTGTACCCGTCGGAAATAATCGGAAACCGTCATGTAATTAACCGTCACAAACCACTGTAACCTTAGCAAACCGCCTCTTTTAAACAGTCAGTATATTTTTTCAAGATGATCTAACAACATCAATCATGGCATCAGTTACATAGATCAAAGTTAATATATGTATAATTTCAAGCCAAGTATCAACTATCAAGAAAAGGAAGCTAGCTCGTTCTTAATAGAAAGAAAGGTGGTTTGGCTCACTCAACTAACTCATTCGTTACTCAAGATTCTCGTTAATTAGATTAATATTGATAATTTATTAATTCGTGAGTTTGATGATTGGGCCAAGAGCCCAAAATTATTTCAAGTTAAGTAGGCTTCAATTAGTTTAATCTATTCATTTAGTTTATTTGTGGGTAGTATTTTGATATTCCCCCCTTAATTTATCGGAGTTTTATTTAATTTGGATTTAATTTATGTTTAGATTCTTACTTGGAGGTTAAGTATTTTTTTTAGTATAATTAAGTTACGAAATCTTTGTTTTGTAACTAGTTTTGTTCGATCAATGTCAAGTTCTCGTATACAAGGGAGTTTATACACAAACAATTTGTATGAGAGCCCTAAAGGCTAAAAGTTGGGTTTTTGAAGAAAAACGATTACTCCAATTGTGGGCAATGGTGATTGCGGATCTAGAAATTTATTTTATGGGGGTCGAGATTTTTTTTCTGAGTAATTATTAATTGTTAAATATTTTTTTAACCAATTCGAATGAGGTCGGGTCATTCCATCCAAAAAAATGATAAAATTAAATTAAATTAAATCACAAATTCATAATAAAAGTACGCCAAATTGTCATCTCATTGATTAGGATTATATGATAGATTGATTTTCTTTCGCCATGATTCAAAAAATAGTATTTAAATCAAAAAATTCAAGAATCAAAGAAGGTGAATGTTAATTTTTTTTTTTTTAAATTGTTTCATATTACCTATATATGCAAATAATACACAACTAAGTTTCTCATCATACTACTAACTTTCAAATTATAAATTATACAATAATCACTTAATATATAAATTACGGTTGTTATGATATGGAGGACAACGGTGTATATTAGTAAGTTATTGTTTCACTCTATTTTTTAGGAAGTAACGAACATGAATATTTTTATAAAAAAAACGAACATTAATTCTGATCGTCAAATTCAATCACTCAATATACAAATTAAGTTTTATTACTTGTTTAAGTGGGCTATGAGTGATTGGGTATTGAGTTAAATAATTAATTATTAGTTGTGTTTCATCAATGGTAATGCATATTACGTTATTTAGGCATTATTTTATTATTTTTAGCTTTAAAATAATTTTAAATTGAGCTTATTTAGGCATTATTTTATTATTTTTAGCTTTAAAATAATTTTAAATTGAGCTTCATTGGGTTTGTCAAATTTTCATGGGGTTTGTCAAATTTTCATGGGGGTCGTTGACAAATTTTCTTGAGGGTCAAACGAGATCAGATCATATATATAACATAAAAAATTAAAAATATAAAGTTTATGGGGGTCAACCGATCCTAAACCCACTTGGTGAGTCCGCCTCTCGAATCGCACAGAGGAAGTAGGTTTATACTTGATACATGTAAAAGAACATAACTTATTGTCAAGACAAGGTGGTTAGGGTCTACCAGTGTCATATGATTTAGGATGGCGATGGTGACGATGATCAAACCAATGGTTTTTCTTGGTTGCGAATTTCCAGATTCCTTTACATAACTCCATGGATTATTTATAGACCATGATTACATGATAAAGAAATTAACGATTGGCATTCCTCCAGCTAAAGCCTCCACGGCTAACTACACAATTGCATCTTCTCTTGTGTGCCTACACCTTAACCTAATCAACTTAAATATGCTGAAACATAATTGTCAACCTAAGTTAGATTGTTAGAAGAGTTAAAGGGTCAAATATGTATATTATTTAAAATATATTTTATGTCAATTGTGTATATGTAATTGGTTTAGGAATGTAATATGTCAAGTGAGAAACTTGTTAACTGTGGTTAGGGTTATATATAATTATATGCCCAACCATGGTTGTCTGTAAATTGATTGACCAAACACTACATTCCAGAAAAACATACGTATTTTCTTTCTCCTTCTTTGTTCTTCTCATCTTTAATTTCTTGATTATTGATGCTTGTCCTTGTGGTTCAATAAAAAACATGTGCAATATTGGTCATACCCCGTCTCAACTAGTTTTATACTCGTTCGGTGACCGGGTACAATGGTATAATCAAATCAATTTAGTAAAATTCCTTATATAAAAAATAATAATTGTTTAACTTGGATAAATGAGGTAGTGGGAAAGTGGGGATAAATTGTTTTCATAACTACCTCCTAAATTGAATTTACACGGCTGAGATTTATTCTCAGCCATTTTAAACGACTCAAATCTTCTTTCAAAACAGTTGAATTGTGTAACACCCAAACTTTTCACACGATTACACGTGTCCCATTTTAGGTCCCAGATTAAACTTTATCGTAAAATTATGTTCGGAAGCGTGAAATTAACATTTCATGAGTTGAACACACTTAATTTCAATCATTTACATTTATGTTTAATAAAACTAGTGTGTATAAGTTTAATACCACCAAGGATTTTACATAACGTTTGGTTCTGCTTCACAATGTACCCGATCTGATCGTCCGATGCATATCTAACTTTGACCTGTAACATCACATATAAGTCACAATTAGTTCATACGAACTAAGTAAGTAACCCCCCAGATTTCTCAAAACTCATTTTAACACATCCACATATATATCATATATGTTTATCATGTTTAGATAATAATATATCATATTTAAACATCAACTTGCACCCAACATACATGGTGCATTTATTTCCCTTGATGGGACATTTTCACAAATATGAGTATATTATCTAATTCAACTCTATCACCAGCACCTCTGGCTAAATTAAAACACCATATATATATATTATTGGTTTAACCAATTACCCACACACCTGTGGTTTCAACAATTTAATTTCCGGATTAACCGGTTATCCACACATTTGTGGTATCATACATATATTAAAAATCTATCACAAGGTAATAATATCATATTACCAATCATCAAGTATTGCTCACAATAGTTTAATCAAAATTACACTATGGTGTTCACATTCATGTGCTTCCACCATAGCTATTTGTCAGCACCTCTGACTAGTCATACATTCGTGATATCATAATTAATTTAAGTCTTAAGATGTTCACCCACCGGTCCTTCCATCTAAGACAATTGCCAGCACCTCTGGCTATCCACCATTGTGGAGTCATAAATATTAAGTCTAAGATGTTCATCCACCGATACTTTCATCTAGACAATTGGCAGCACCTCTGGCTATCCACCATTGTGAAGTCATAAATAATTCAATTCCCGGATTAACCGGTTAGCCACACATTGGTGGTTCAATTAAATCAATTTCACCGGCTCATCCGGCTAAATTTTAATGCATTTATACTATGCATACCACACAAGCATAACATTCGTTTTGAAACTAATAACGCCTTCTCATAGGTCTTTTAATTCCATTAGTTTCATTAATTAAGTTATGCGCCATCATTATATAAACACCAAAATCATATTAATTAATCACCGGTTCATCCGGTTATTCTAATGCAAATATATTGCATATACGTTTCCCATTTAAACTTAACAAACACAAACTAAAGGATTTCTCATCCCATAGTTTCAATCACATACTTAACATCATTCACATATTTCAAGCACGCAAGTAGACTCTTTCTACTACTTATATGTAATGTTACAGTAAGTTGGGTAACTTACCTGGTTCATACGGTTGTTCACTTCCTACGACCTCTTTTCCACTTCTGTGGCTTATCCCTTGATTTTCACCACCAATTACCTAGTTGCATATTCACACATATACAACTATATTCAATACATATAACACATACAATCAAGTTCAACGCACTTGACTGGTTTGACTTCTTCAAAGTCAATTTATCACATAATTGACTTTATCTTACTGTCTTTAGTAAGTTTTAGTCAATTATTATAATTAATCATACCCCATGCCTCCCTTAGGCATTTCATCAAATAATTGATGTTCAATTATATTAGTTACGATCTTTAATCGATTCTATTATTCAAAAATTCATTTATGATCATAACTATTAATAATTTTAACATCAATTCATCATAATCATCGTTTAATCCGTGGATTATAATCCATATATATTTCAAAACGACAATTTACCCATCCTACTAGTTATCACACCATGATATGGGTTTCATAACAACCGGACATTATCCCGGCTTCAAAATGAAGATTTCACCAACCAAATATCCAATTTTTCGTTTCTAACCATCCCAAGTCATCAACTAGGCAATTATCAATACCCATAATCATAGTATTACATTCAAAACTAAATTTAATCCACATAATATTAAACTAGTAGGATAAAACGAACCGTTACCTAATCTGACAGATTTCTGCGGGTAGAACAGCGATCAAGACTTGCAGAAACGTTCCTGGGTGCGATCCAGATGTTTGAAAAGCTTCGAAATGGAGTTTGGAGGCTGAAAATAGAGTTTAGAAGTGTTCTTGGGCGTACAAGATCGAAAATGAAGAAAGAAATACGTTCTGGAAGAAATCTGATCCTTAAAACACAATTTTGCCGACTTAACACGCCAGGCACATCGCCCCAGCCCGAGGTTTGGCCCGGGGCGTACCGCCCCACGCCTGTTTCGTCTAATTTTGATCTTATCTTGTTTTCGCGATTTCGGACAATCCGTAACTCCGTTTCGCGCACGGTTTTCGCCCACGTTCACCATTTTTCGCATACTATCAACCTATAATAATTACAATCATCAATTCAACATGGATTTCTAGAACGATCACATGTGCTCTTGCCATTGATGACGTAATTCTCACATATTTTCAAATTACAACCATCACAATCGTTCAATTAACGATTATTTACAATACATTCATTATTAAAAACCGGTTGTTACAAATTGATCGGGAACCATATATATACAATGTCCTAACCGATCATGTAATCAGGTGGAAAATAAACCACCTACAACCAACTATACTGAATATCACTCACAAGTGTCATCATCTTGAATTCAGGACACGGTCTAACTACCATGCTGCAAGGACATATATCTCTATATCTCTGACAACTCTATGGCCTCCAATGGTGAGGACAAATTTCATATTGGCAATGGTAAGGGATTACTCATTTTTACACATTGGTTCCACATAGTTTTATTCCCACACATAACCTCTCACATTAAAGACATATTCCATTATACTTTGAGTCTCTAACATTTTATTTTCTGTCACTTTGAGTCCTTGTGATCAATGACTACTAATTTTTTTTTTTTTTTTTTCATTTGAACATAATCTATAACAATCATTTCACTTCCCAATGTATTATATAACCTATAGTGTCTTTGAAATAATATCTTCACCCCCAATTGTCGTCACACCCATTGAATTCTTCCCCGATTGTTTTCTTACACCAGATTGACAACCAAAAATAAGCATTTAATCTCAACGTGTGAACAACTGATTTTCAGGTCACGTAACCAAGGTCTAATTGCCACGATCTCTGTTGAGACCCCACCATCACCTCAAAGAAAACCGTACCGAAAAACCTCCTGACATCTCAAGGACCCATAATTCGTGTTGTGAGAGATTTGAAACATGACCCCTATGAACGTCGTCTCGCAAAAAAAAACAGGGACCAGAGGAGTCTACGGGTGGCACTTTTCGGTAACACTTCGTGGCAAGATCGGTGCGAATCAGACAATCGCGTAGCGTCGCCTCCACAATCATCTACTTTCACCCAATAGAATCACCGCAGCCTCCACGTCCCTCCGCCGGCAACGGCTAGGGTTACAACACCGACGAAGATGATTCAATAATTACGCTGGTGAAAATGCCGGCATGTACCCTGTTTAACCGAAGGTTTAGCCTCCGATTTTTGTCTGATTTACATGGCCTTCTTAAGGTATGTGGTTTATCATTTTGCCATTTAGCATCATACACGTTTCATAGTTTTGATGTATTGATTTTTTTTCGCCCTTCGCAAAATGCTTTCTGTGCATATTTGATTATTTTCAAATATTTAACCAGCTATTATTTGATAGATTAGAGAGCGGTGGGTTGAAATTAGGGTTTCGTTTCAATCCTTAGTCATTACTGGTATGAATAGTGAGACAATAGGGATATAATGCTTAACTGGTTATTTGATGTTTGTCTATTTGTGGGGTATGGGCGTGTTTTGAACACATATCCTGTTTGAGTAATAGTTTGATATTTTATTTCAGGCACGTACATGATACATCCTGCCTCTGAATGCATAATTTGAATTGTTAAATGTTAATCACCTTAACTATAATATCAGTTTGGTAATTCGAAGATCAATTATTCCAGTCTTCTAGTTATGCCTTTCAAACTAGAATCAGGGTTAGGTTCTATATTTCGTATGTTAGTCAAGCCACCAATGAAACTGAATATATACAAGGATTGTTAAAAAGATTTAAGGGTAGTAATGTTCCTTGGTAAGCCATTAACTATTTCACCTTTTAACCGTGAACATTTAGGATCACATTGCAATTCATGACCTTTTCGCATTCCAATATCCTAGGTCAATATGTAGAAAGCAGGCATGAGTTTGGAATTTATCAAGCAATCACTATTTAGATTTTTAAACAAATTAACGATTAAAGAAAATATTCGTGTGCAATTTATATCACAATTCACAAAATGATTAAATTGCTGATATTTTTACAAAGCTGTCTGTTTCTCTTCTTAAGATTGAAGCTACAAGTTGTTCCCCATGCTTGTCATATTAGACCAGTTATGTTCTTATCTGTAATTATCATAAACTAGAGGATATTTTTGTGTAATGACTGACTCTATATATAGAGATCTATGTAACCTTGTTCTGAACGCAATCAATATGCAATACCTTTATGGTTCAATTTGAAAAATAGTAGACGCTCTCTATCAAGCCTCTGTTGTGCATGTTGTGGGCTTAAAATTGAAAACAATAGTGATAATTATTTCAAAGTGGCTACCATCTTTATCATTCAGTCTCACATATATGGCATGATAATAGAGGTGGTATATTCTTCTATGCAGGTTGTTGGCCGTTGCCAATGTTAGAAGGGCAACACATGCCTTCCTTCCAAGCCATAAGATATGTTTTTCTGAAGTAAACAATCATGGATCCCAATTAGCATTTGGGTTTTCCTGCTCCTACTGTAAACTGTATTCACAATATAATATTTATGGAAAAGGCCTCACCAGTTTTGCATTACATCAAACAAAGAGAACGTTATGGAGTTACAGACATTTTCAAAATTTTTATTTCATGTCCGCAACTACTAAAGTTTCACACCATGCTCAAATTGCATGGAGAAGGGTTTCACAGATTTGTGCCTATAACTGGCCATCCCAACCAATGAATAGGATTGCTTGTGCAGTTAGCTTTGCTTTGAGCAGATCACAGTTGATTGCTCCTGGTATATTAGCTTTTGTATTAAGTGAGCTGGCATGCACACAAAGAACATGGGCTGAAGCTGAAGGGGTTTCTTCTAAAAGAGATCTTTACACACATGCACAAGATGGGCATGTTTACTTAACTTCATTTATGTTCTCTCTTGTAGAAGTTTTAGTATTATGCTTTAGAGCAGTATATTTAGCATTTCTCTTTGCACCATGCATAGCTATGGCTCCTTTTGCAGATTCATTTGGCGTTGAGTTTCGTAAGAAATGGCTACAATGTGTCCATCACACCTTAGAAAAGGCCGGGCCTGCATTTATTAAATGGGGTCAGTGGGCTGCTTCAAGGCCTGATCTGTTTCCAAATGATCTTTGCACAGAGCTTGCAGAACTTCAAACAAAGGCACCAGCACATAGCTTTGCATACACAAAGAAAACTATTGAAAAAGCATTTGGCCGTTTATTACCTGAAATATTTGAAAATTTTGAGGAAGAACCAGTAGCATCCGGAAGTATAGCTCAAGTTCATCGAGCAACTTTAAAGTTTCGCCATCCTGGTCAACGTATTAAGCCTATTCTTGTTGCTGTTAAGGTTAGACATCCAGGAGTTAGTGAAGCAATTAGAAGAGATTTTATATTACTAAATATATTTGCAAAAATATCAGCATTTATTCCTACTTTGAAATGGTTGAGACTGGATGAAAGCATACAACAATTTGCTGTATTTATGATGTCTCAAGTTGATCTTTCCAGAGAGGCAGCTCATTTGAGTCGTTTTATTTACAATTTTAGAAGATGGAGAGATGTCTCATTCCCTAGGCCTTTATATCCACTGGTACATCCTGCTATTTTAGTGGAAACTTTTGAGCATGGTGAAAGTATTTTACATTACGTGGATGAACTTGAAGGACATGTAGGCATTAAATCTGGCCTTGCTCATATTGGGACTCATGCACTTCTAAAGATGCTTTTGGTATGTATTTTTATGTTCTTTTTCTGTGATTATGTCGTTCTTTTTTTCTATTTATATGTAGGCATTAAGCAGCAAGATGGTATGCTACTTTGTTACAGCGTTACATTGTTAGAATTAATCTTCAATTTGGTTCACTGTGAGAAAAGAAGTTGATGTGTATGGAGAGTAGTCTGAATTTATATTTAGGATGATTTATTTTTGGGTTTGGGCTAAGTATTAATTTTTAAATAATCACTAGGATAGTTATATTAGATAAGGCTTATCTAGGTTATTTAATTGTTTTAATGGGTCTCCAAGTTTGAGCAGGATTGGGTTTGTTTAGTTATAGATAGGGTGTCTCAATCTCTTTTGTATTTGTATCTATTTTCTAAATATATTAAAAGTATCACGACAGAGTTTTGGTTGCAAATCGCTTGTTCAGTTTGTGTTCTATAATTCTATACCAACATCTTGTCTTTTGGTGCAATTGTACACCGTAATATGTTATTATGTTTAATTTGTTAAATCTTTGGCTTCATATATTTATACCTTCATGAAATGATGCATAATTAGAGAGATTTAGACATTGCTTTTACATAAAGTATTTACTTGTCTCAAATTTCCTCTCCAGGTTGACAATTTTATCCATGCAGACATGCATCCTGGAAACATTCTTGTAAGAGTGACACAGGGCACGACTTCAGATACAGGGCTGTTTAAATCTAAACCACATGTTATTTTTCTTGATGTCGGCATGACTGCTGAACTTTGCAAAAAAGATCGAGCTAACCTGATTGAGTTTTTCAAGGCTATTGCTCTTCGAAATGGCCGTGCTGCTGCCGAACACACCCTGAAATTTTCCAAACATCAAAGTTGTCCAAACCCTGCTGCTTTCATCAAGGTCAGGTTAAATTCTTCTGTATGTTCACAACTAATTCACCTCATAAATGATGAAATAAATGATACTATATACATGTTTATAGTTTCTACTTTCTAGAAATGTGCAGCTTAAAAGGATGTGATTTGTGGCAGGATGTGGAGAAATCATTTATGTTATGGAGATCTACAGAAGGTGATTCTTTAAACCCTGCAGACTGTATGCAACAGTTGCTTGAGCAGGTTAGGCGTCATAGAGTTAATATCGATGGCAATGTGTGCACTGTAATAGTTACCACGTTAGTTTTGGAGGTAATTTCTTGCATCTTTAAGCATTTTTTTTCTCTCATGCTCTTATTTCTAGGGGTACTCATGGTGTTTGGCTGGTTTGAACGAAATTTTTAAGCCTAACTGCTAAACGTGCCGGGTTGGGTGAGTTTACTGACCTGGCCTGTTCTAATGATTTTGCTGCTCATTGTTTTATTATATGGTTTGAACCGACTTCAATTTTTTTTTAATTATATTTTTAAATCATATCTTTGATTTAAATCTGGTGAAGATAGATCAACAATATCATACACATACGTAAATGTATATCCCAAAAATGTGAAAACAAAAAATTTGAAAAGGTTAAACGGCTTGTTCCAAGCCCCACCGTTCAACCACCCTGATGGCCAACCAGTAAACTGAATCTATAAATCACAAACTGGTCAAACTGGCTGGTTTATTTCAGTTTAGGCAATTTAGTTGGTTTCAATGGTTTATGAGCACCCATATTTATCACATAGCTTACCTAATTTGATTATTCATTTTACCAAATTTGTTTGTTGCAGAGTTGGCAAAGGAAGCTGGACCCTGAGTATGATGTGATGCACACTTTGCAAAATCTTTTATTTAAAACAGATCTGGTGGAGGATCTGTTTTATACAATTGAAGGGCTCATGGCTCCATGAGAAAGGTGTTATCCGTTCCTCCCTTAAAAATATTTTCTATGTTATTTTCTTGTTTAAAATGTGTGTATTATGAATAAAAAATAAAAGAGGTGTAGCTAGCACTACGTGATTTGATTGTCTTGGTAAGAAAAAATAAACCCACACCCACACCCTGGAGAAGCGAAAGGGTTGCCTTTTTTTTTTTCTTCATTGTGATCACTTTTTGTTTAACTTGTAACATTTTAATGCTCTGATTTATTTTTGGCTTGCCACAAACACTTGTAACGAAAAGATCAAAAAATCTTCAGAAAAGAAGTAAAAACATAATTGAGTACAGAGTTGACGAAACATCACATAATGATACGATTTCATCAACGCTGCACTCAATGACGTTTTAAGTTCTCTGAGAGTGTGACTCGGTACGTCCGGTGGATGATTCTCCTACATAACTGGGGCTATGCTTATATAGAAGAGTTGGCGACCAGTGAGCGGGTAGTTGAGTCATGTAGTACGCATCATGCATTGTACTGTGTTGACTTACTTGTTCCTCCATCTTGTACTTGGTGTACTCATCTTTTGTACTACGAAAAATGTATGTTAATTAATATATAAGAAAAATTCCTAAAATGTCCAAAATACTATTAGTTTGATACACGTACTTAATTCAAGTGTCACGATTCACGGGTGCCAATGTCTATTTGATAGCTTTCTTAGAGACTCCGAGGAACCTTAAACAATATTTAATAATCTACTCAAAAAAAAAAAAAGTACAAAGTCGTCTTATCAAAGAGACGGGCAAAAAAATTGGTTCTGGAACCAAAACCAACTTTTTGAACCGCAACTAGTCCAACCCAAACCAGTTGGGGTAAACGGTTCTAGTTTTTCAAAGTAATCATAAATGAAATTTTTGAAACATGTTCCACCTTTATCTGTCAAATCCCGAACTGAAAGCAGTCAAAAACCCAAATTTAACCGGAATCGGTTTATGCACCTATACCTGACCATAAAGTTTTTACAAGCTCCCTAACCTAAAGGTCTAATTTCGGCTTGAACCCATGGGCGGATGTAGGTTGAATGTAGTGGGTTCACGAGAACCCACCCCGCTTCGGCTCGTTAGTAGAAAAAAATTTCTAAAAAGTTAAACAATAGGGTGAACCTATTAATATTTTAGAGGTGAATCTTGAAATGAACCCATTAAGATTTTTAACAGTGAATTCTTAATATAATTTTCATAGTAATTTGTTAACTTGATTGAGTCAAGTGATCTTTGTTAGAAAAATCTCGGTAATCAATGATTAGATTTCTATATGGTCGTGTTAAAATCACTTTCCAGTCAACTTAGCAAGCATCATGTTAGTTATTAGTGGTTAAACCATTGGATCAAGTAAATTTTAGTCATACAAACTTAGCATATTTCGTTTAGGTTTTAGGGCGTTGCCCCGAACCCGTTGACCCATGCCTGTTGAATGACCTAGTAGGATTGCCACCTTGGACTAGCAAGGGCGTGTGACCCTCTTGACTCTAGCTTGGTCTAGAACTCAGAAATCTTAAATGAAAATGCACTATGTGCTTTCGAACTCTTTAATGACGACATTTTTTAATTTTAATCATTAACTTAATATAGTGCACTGTTATTACTTGAAGAACATAACAAGGCCCAAACCGTCAATCTGACCCGAAAATTTTTATGTCCGGTTCTATTTAAATAAAACGTCGGAAAACGGTGAACCCACTGAAATAATTCCTGGATCCGCCATTGCTACTTGAACCTTATATACGGGCACTCCAACAATCATATCAAATGCGAATGCCGATAAATAACATACTTTTATGAATGCCACTCGTATGTATATGGGTGGTAAAATCCATACATTCAGGCTCCCAGACAGCCAAACCTAATATACAAGCACCTGCCATGAAATTTTTATCGGCAATAGACCGATTGTAATAAATAATTATGGGAACGTCTTCATGCATTTAGGTTGTCGCCTAACTCCTGTATCTACGGGTTCGTCACTTGTGTACGCATAAGTGGTGCTCGTAAACGTATGAAATTTAATATGGCGGTTATTTATTTGATTGTTAGGGCGCTTGCATATTTGAATACAATAAAGAGGGCGTTTGCGACGCCCTCAAGTTATTAGAGCTTAAATGTCAAGACGATTCTAGGTAGGTAACTTTGGACGTTTTGAATAAATTATAAATAATGTTTATGATCCTCAACGCGTCTAACAACCATGTTAGACGAATGTTGGTGCCTGTTAAAGTCGGGTAAAAGTATAGGCGGGCAATTGGTTTGTTTTTTAGGCGAAAGTGTGCAAATATACAGACATTTAGTGCCCGTAAAATGGTACATATTTTGTGGCATCTCGTGGTCAAACAAAGTGTTTCAAACTAACAGTATTTTTGGATAGCTTGAGAATTATCTTTCATATATATATATATATATATATATATATATATATATATATATAGGGGAGGGATCATAAAAAAACTCTTAACTGCCAAGAAAACCAAGAAAACTTTCATTAACCAATCACATAATTTCTTTCATATTATTTTTATTTAATTAAAAAGGATAGGTTAGTAATTTTACGATTAATTAATTTTAGAATGTATTTTTTTATTAAATACATCCTTTTTTAGCCAAAATAATTGTACCTTTTTTAATATTTCTCCCTTCAATCATTGGCAAATTTCTTACGTCCCATTCTTACATCACCTCATTCTTTCATCTCTGCATTCTTTCATCCCTGCATTCGAAATCCTTCATGAATTTCAATTGAAGAAAATATTAGATCAGCAAGTTTACTTATAAAATTTGTTACAGTTCAGTTACTACCCAAATTTGTTAAATCTTTTTTTATCTTTTCTCCCTGAAATCATCTTCAATCAATTGGATGATTGAATTTCATGAAATTCAATTGAAGCAAAAACTAGATACTCAAGCTTATTAAACCAATGAATTTGGTTATTTGATCATCATATTTACATTTTTATTGAACTAAAAATTATCGATTTTGACGTAGTTATTTCAATTGAAATATATTTAGATTCATTTCGTTGCTGAACCGTAACATATCTGAATCATTTTCAAGATTTTTCCTATTTTTGTGGAATTGCGTACTTATGGAATCTAACGTCACATAGAATCACGAATCTGTTGAATTATGTTTAGAGGAGAGAAATAATTATCTTCATAAGGGTAAGGAAGTGCAAGAAGTTAATGGAATATCATGAATAGATTACGATTATAGCCTATCAGTGGATCTAAAATGGTGATGAACATGCAGGTAAGTCATTTTTTTATAGCGTATGGATTGTAGTATGATTAGGCATAGGTAATCAAAATTTTCATTAATATTTATGTAAATAAAGTTATTGAATTTTTTAATAATTTTGTAGCTTTTTTAATTGATTACACATATGTAATTGTGGTAATGATATGTTTGATTTGTTAATAAAGACAATCAGTAGCTCGTGCTATAAAAGATCTAGAAAGACTTGCTTTGCTTGATCAACAGATTCAACATATAAAGGACCAGATATTTCAGGATTTCTCTTATGAACCATTTAGTCAGAACAAGGGATTATAATTCAGAAATAGATAGAAACCGAAAAAGATATTTCATGATTTCCCTTATGAACCATTTAGGCGACTAGTTGAATCGGGTGAGAAGGCGGTTAAAAAGAGTCAGAATCCAAAAAGGGAGTGTCATTATTGTGAAAAAAAAAAACGACCATGATTCTTGGAATTGACCTATTACAAAGAGAGATATGGAAGACTCAAAAAAGGAAAGTATCAATAAGGATCTAACGAAGATAATGAAGAGTTCGCAGAAGATGAAGATGAATTTCTTGTAAAAGAATTATCAGATAATTCTAAGAAGGATAAGGCTGACGACTCATAGACAATTTTATTAACCATACTGATACATCATTAGATAAACATATGGATTTTTTCTTTTTTATTTTATTTATATTTTGGTATTTGTTCGTTTGAATTTCCTATTAATATGACCATTTTACTTTGTGAATGTTGACACAAACATATATTTTTTTTATTACAGGTTATTATGTAAAGGATATAGGTTACAATGTTTTGGAGTATTACACATATTTGCTTGATACATTTTATTCTTTAAAGGATATATGCCACATTGATTACATATATGTAATCAGCATATTTTAAATGTATAACCATAATCAATTTGATATTTTATTAAATTAATGGTTATCAGTTATTTATACACATCAATCATATGAATTCACTTTTGATTACATATGTGTAATCAACTCTTATTACATATATGTAATCAATTCATTCCTGGGCATGCAACATAGAATATGTATGTAACAAATGTTTGATTAGATATATGTAATCAACGAGTATCATCAATAGATTTTTATTGATTACTTTATTTGTACTTTTATACATAATATGCTCAAATGTCTATTCATTTATGGGCATGCATAAAATTGACCTTACAATATGTTTCATTACATGTGTGTAATCAAATGTAGAATATATATGTAACAAATGTTTGATTACATGTATGTAATCAACAAGTAGTATCAATAGATTTTTAATGATTATTTATTTGTACTTTTATAGTATTTTCAAATGTCAATTCATTTGTGGACATGCATAAAATGGACCTTACAATATGCTTATTATATATATCTAATCACATGTAGAATATATATGTAACAAATGTCTGATTACATATATGTAATTAACTGCTAGAATCAATAGATTTTATGAGATTACTTTATTTGTACTTTTATACATAATATGCTCAAATGTTAATTCATTTACGGGCATGCATAAAATGGACCTTACAATATGTTTGATTACATATATGTAATCACATGTAAAATATACATGTAACAAATGTTTGATTACATGCATGTAATCAAACAGTTTGATGTACATCAATTAGAATCAATAGATGTTACTTTATGGCACATTGCTTCAGTTTTTAGATGGCATTACACTTTATTGAAAATGAAATAACTCATGTACATACATTTTATAACATCTATAAAGACAAAAGTAGAAGTCAGGCATGGAATCATGTGCAGAGACATTTTGTAAAGGATGCTAATTAACATTAACTCCTCAATTTTCTTTTCATGAGATTTCATTATTTTCATCATCTGCAGGTTGTATTGTGTTTTTATAGATAATAAAACATAAAAAGTATAAAATTAAAGGAATGCGAATCTTTTATTTAAAGCCATTATGAACCTGATGAAATAGATGACTAATTACGGCCATTCAATGAATGAGATGGAAGTTTCCAAAATTTTGATAATTATGGCCATTCATTAAACGTTTCTAAAATCATTCTTTACACGTTACCCATTCATTCTGATTGTCCTGAGAACCTTAAGATTCGATATGCCACTAATGTTTTTCAAAAGAGGGCACTCACTTGGTGGAATGCTGAAAAGAGAACAAGGGGTTCAGATGCTGCTGTATATATATATATATATATATATATATATATATATATATATATATATATATATATATATATGCATATACATAAACATTTCATCAATAAATTCTTATACAAAAATTATTAAAATTAGTTTTATATATTTGATAATTTTGAAAGAACTTACTTTTATAGTACTTTTAATACCCTTTTTTAATAGATGCTTGTTTTTACACAAGTATATACTTCAAATCAATAGCCAAAATTTGTTGCAAGAGAACTTATGGTTGCAATTATGGTCTAAAGGTATAATTTCGTTATTCTATGTTTAGAGCATTCATAATAAGACTAAAAAACAACCAAAAAAATTTATACTTATGGACCTAACACATTAGAAAAATGCTCATTTTTTTATAGAAAAAAACCACCCAATAAAACACCTAAAACGGTCACATTATTGTCTCTTTTTTTTTTAATTTTATTTTTAATTATCTAATCTCTCTTCAAGGGTTGTGCTATTCACACACCCACCCCACACCTCCTATTGAATATGGTGACAATCATTGTGTGTCGGAATTTGTCGGTATCAATGATTGAGGACCTATACTCATCGTATAGGTATAGGTCCTATATGCGGGTCTATACGTGACCAATTATTTAGTGTTAGTGCCAATGATTGGAGACCTATGCAAGTAGTATAGACATATACGCGGGGTTATACGCCATGTATAGATCTTTACGAGACGTATACGGTCGGTGGGGTGTTGAATTAAAAAATGCGGGTGTGTGAATAACCAGTCCCCTCTTCAAAGTCTGCCCAATGCCCCGCCCACCTGGCACTGACCCAATCACCATTCGGTTTTTCAAAGTGCTTGTTATCAGTGGACATGGGATTATTTTGCTGGTGCTCGATTTTGTAAATAACACAAAAAAAAGACGAATTTTATGCTACAATTAAAAACACAAAAGCATTGAATTTTACGTAACACGATTTTTTTACCGCCACACAACTTTATTCAACAAACAAATTTATTTATCAAACGAAGAAAAAGGCGGTCTTTTATCAATCTCTCATCATACAACTACAAGAATCCACAGGATTAGATGGATTCTTAGACCCTTTAGCTCATAAAATTCTATAATGATAGAAGTTACCGTTTTCTAATATCTTAGCATTGGTTAATAATTATGCCAGTAATATACCAATGTCGAATTTGTGACAGGAGTAAAATGATATTATTGGTGGCCAATTGACAAATTTATAAACTTAATGGATACAAAAATTAAACGTGAAGTGGTTTGTACATATCTTGATTCTGGGCCAAACAAAGCAAGAAGCCCAAAATACTAAGCCCACCAAGGAGCATCACCGGTTCTGAAATCAGTCTCCACCCATGGAACAAACACAACTTTCCCATCATCAATATCCGCATGAGCCAGAGCCAATGACTGTTGACAATTCACAAAATGTTACATCCTTACTTGTACGTCGTGCATCTAAACTTGTACATTGTCTCATTGAAACAAAATATAATGAATAAAAGGGTATGGAGTTCTTACCAGAGGAGCAGGACCCCTAACCACTTTGCCTTGGTTGTTGTATTGAGAACCATGGCATGGGCATATGAACTTGCTCTCTGCCTTGTTCCATGGCACCACACACCCCAAATGGGTGCACACCGCGTTGATTCCGTATGTTGCTAGGGTACCATCATTCTCGACCACTAGGTATGTTGGGTCTCCCTACAAATTCCCATGATTCAAACCGTTTCAGAGTCAATAAAACCATCGTCTACTCAAATTGTTACCACCTGTTGCAAATATTACAAAATGCTGTCTACATACGTTTAACCATTCACATGTAATTTAGGATAGTTCATTCAATAACATAGGTATGGTTAGAGTTGACATTGTAACACGTAGCATTTGACCCAAATTGGGATTTGGTATGATACCGTCATACAGATAAATCTCAAAAACCCAAACAACTCGAACAACACGAGTAAACTCAATAAAAGTTTCTTAATTTTTTGTTTCTGTTTTAATTATTTATTTTTCCTAAATTTTGGTTTGTAAATTAAACATTTTACTAGTTTAGATTCACAAAACAACATTTTACTAGTTTAGATTCACAAAACAACATTTTAAAGTTTAAATTTCAAAATTCAAAAACAATCACAAATTAATCATAATAAAATAGCCTAAATAAATTCCATGATTCATAAAAAAAAAACCCAAACTCCTCGAAAAACCCAAAATTATTAATGGTTCGTTGGCTTGTAATCGGATTATATGGATACCCAAACAACCCGAATTACAAAAAGCTAGAGATCCGAACTTGAACCGAATATCCGAATGACTTTTTCATATAGAGGCATGTTCGACCTGAACAACCTAAATCAATATTCGAATTGATTTTTTTTTGTTTTGGATAGATTCGGGTTTTGGTTTTTTTTCAGATTTAAGATTTTTTAAGACTCCTTACTAGATCTCGTTTAGTAATCAATTCAAAATTGTTTAGGGGTTTTTTTTCTGCCCCGTCAAGAAATGAAATCTCATATAGATAAGATTTTCAGTATATAAATAATTCCATCAAGAAGCAGATTTTTTTTTATAAACACTTATCAGTAAAGCATAAGAATTTAATCAAATATCATGATAAAAACGCCATAGAATTTAACTAGTCTAACAGTAGCTGTTACAAAAAAAAAAAAAACCAGTCTAACAGTATCAAGAGCCTGTATAGATAGATAGATGATTTGTAACAAAAGATGAGACAATAGATCATAAACCATTATATTAAAATTTTAAAATCCAACACGTGTTAGGTATTATGAGTAACTGAAAGTTACCTTTAGACCTTGAGAAAGGGTTCGGTCACCGGCTCCATGAGTCTTTAGCCATTCACTTGCAACAATATCGTTGCCAAGCGCATCCTTTGCGATGGTGCCACCACTTCCACCTCCTGAACTGTTTTTACCAAAAAAAAAAACAAGAAGAAAAAGCAACAAAATTCACGACAAGCATAAAATGAAGCATCAGGCCGAACAAGATGACCGAACCGATTAAGTTTAGGAAAACTACGTAAAAATGTAACCAACTTTTAATTTTGTTACAATTAATTTATTGATTCAATTCAGTTATTTTTAAGAAAAAAATTATATGTATCTACTGTTCAAGTTAAAAATGAGATAAAAAGAAGTTGATTTTGTTACATTTTTATAAAGTTTTTGTTAAGTTTAATCTTGGTTTGGTCATCGTGTCTAGAGGTTTTACAGATAACATCATGGATTGGTTAGACGCAAGAAAGAAAGAGATTAAATTTGAGACAAACCCAGGGGGGACGAAGAAATAGGTGTACGGAAGCAACATCCCGGCGGTGGGGAGACCGATAGCACCAAGAAGCAACAAGTTCAAAAGCTTCCTCTTCTCCATATCCGGAACCCGATCGGCAGGAATGCTCGCCGCCTGACACGTCACCTTCATCCCTCTTTCTCTTCCCGAGAGTTGCGTTTTTCCGGCGGATTTTGCAATCAGCCCTTGCGTCGGCAAGAACGGTCCATTGTTACCAGATCGCAACTGTCGAATTTGAGCAGATCGTGTAATTGAAACTCATTCAGTAGCCGATCGTTATTTTTGAAAATTAAATAACTGTAATGAGATTGAAAATTACCTGAGTAGAAGAAGCAGGAGAGAGAGTAAAGGCAGCCATTGAAGGAAGCTGAAATGAAAGTGAATTTTGAAGAAGATATGATGAACACAAATGGGTTGATTGATAAAAATGGATAAACCGAATGGTGGATGGAGAGTGAGTTTTGTTCCACAACCACATATTCATATACCAAGATAACCTCTTTATTTTTTTCATTATTTATTTTTGTTTGTGGACAGGACAGCTACTGAAATAACTAGTTTTATACCCGTCCGGTGGCCGGGTATTTTAATGTTATAATAAAATAATTATTTTTATTTGTATTCTAAACGAAGAGTAATACGCTTCATTTAAATTCTAAACCACATATTTTAGAAAATTGTAAAAAAAAATATGAAATTAATAACATGCAAGAATGATGAGTCTACAACAAAAGCTTATAGCAACTCTTACAAATTTATTGTCTTTCTTCTGGTAACCTTGCAATAATAAATGTCATTTGTTTCATAGAACTTAATTGTTACCGACAAAATTCAACATTTAACAACGTTTGCCGTCTATAATACTAAAAAATTATATCATTCCATAATTCATCTTGTGTGCAGCTAATTGTTACTATTTGCACTACTCTACTTGTTAGTTGATATTTAATTTAATTATTTGCACGAGTTCTTGATGTTGCTATACCTTTTTGAGAATTGTTGAGGTTCTTCGTATACGTGAAGTCAAAGATGGTGAGTGGATAGTATTTGAATATCATTTGTCATTCGAAGAACATGTATGTTTTCATTTGTTTTGATAAACCACTTTGAATGTTTATCCTTCATCATCATAGTCGCTGGAAATTTGTATAACATCATTCACTTGTTGATACGACGTTTTCACTTAAGTTTCTAAATGAAAAAAAACATCATTTATTTAAGGAGCATACATGCAAGCTTTCAAAACCTACATAAAAGTACGTACGACACATGTTCCCTAGGTTTAATTTGCATGTATGGGCTAAAATGATGGTTGTTGTCGATTCTGTTGTAATTTTTTTAAAATATAATGAGTGTTATAAGAAGAAAAAAACATGATAATCAATTAGAAATAACAAAGTGTAGCATACCTTTGAGGCAAATGTTTTAGTAGTCATTTTCTTGTCAACATGCCCTGCAATGAAAGAATATAAAAGTGTCGGATTGAAAGTAAAGTATAAGAAACTGATTATGTGAATATTGAATAGGGAGAATACCTTGGAAGGATTGAAGGTTGCAGGAGGTGACTTTGAATTGTGTAAAACTGGCGCATGTATCCTATGTAAGAGGTGGAGTGTTAATGGGGCAGTTGGAGTTTTACATGGGGACGTGTGGAGTTTTACTGGACAGGTGGTCTTATAGCATTTGTTGTGAAATTTAATTGAATGGGTAAACTGCCGCCAACTTCGTAGGTGTCTCTATTAGTGAACTGAATATAACCGTTAATAAAACTGGTCAATTAAATCAATTTAAACGGTCTAGATATGATCTTAGTGAATTTAAACGGCCCGATTTTCTTCTTTGAGCAGTTGAATTCACCGGCGTCTATATATATATAATATCAAAACTTATATACATTTACCACACACAGTCACACACACATGAAATATTTTTTAGAATTTTAATTGGCTTGTATTAGGGTGCTTAGAGTTTAGGTCAGTTTTATTTTTTCTATGATTTTTGTGTTTTTGTTTTAAGATTTTACGGCTTACTTAGAGTATTTATTCACGTTCTAATATTTGAGATTGTATATTTATCATTTTTTATATTTATCATTTTGAAATGTAAGGATAATGTTACAACACGATTATAATCTTACATTACTCATGAAACAAAAATGATACAATCAAGTGATAAGAGAAAGATAATCAATTAATCATAATCTAGTTAACCTTTCTTATTGTATATCAATTAAGGTATAACTTGGAATAAACCACAACCGATAATTGAAAACTTTAAGGTCCTGAAACCACAATAAATTTTTTTCATTTTAACTTGTAACGACATGCTTTGCTTCATTTTAAGTAGTGAAATCGCTCTCGATAAAGCACATAAATAAATTCGTAGACATTTATTTTTTTATCCATAAAAAATACACTAAAATAGATCTAATCTATTAAAAGAAAAAAGAAAAGATAGGAATCCTTTTTTTGGTAACAAATGATAAGCAAATGCATACGCATTATCGATTGAAACTGAAATATTTTTAATCTAATAAAATAAATTAAAATTCAAAAAAATTTATTAATCGAGTATAGGTTTTATTACAGTTTTATTTTAAATTGTCTTTCAACCATTACCATGAATTGTTTAAACGTTGCTTATATTAGATTTTAGTTTTAAGAAAAAAATCTATATAAAGCTAGAGTAATGGTTTAATACACAATAGAGATTAACCATGTCTATCAAAAGGCCTAACCAAAGCATGACCCATACGGCCATTATACATCACATTCAACTCCTCAAAAACGGTCTCAAAAATCAAAAAAGAAAATATCTGAGACCTAGAGTGGGAAAAAACGATGACCTCTTTTTTATGTAAATTTTTTCATATATAATATATATTTTGTATAAAAAAATCTGGATTGTTAGAATTTAATTTTTGTTTATGTATGTGTTGTAAAAATGGATTAAATATAAATGAGTTAACAAGAAAAGAAAAGAAAAAATGATTACATGATCCCTTGGAACCGAAGTGACTCTTATTTCAAGTCTTTAATTTCAATATCTCATGTCTCAATTAAGAGAGGTCATGAAAAGAACAGGTTCAAAATCACTATCAATTCCTTTTTCAAATCCTGCTGCACAAACCCTTTCTGAATAAATTTAACTATATCATTTTCTACTTTTGCTTGTTTAGCATCTTATTAGTAAATTTTTAAATCACATACTATAAACCTACTCTTAAATCTACATTTCTAATTTACAATAATATCTAAAACCCTCAAATCATTTGAAAGGAATATCATTCCATTACCTTAATATACAAAGTCTTGTATAAACAAGGAATAGCATTCTAATACCTTAGTGTACATGTGTCGTGCTAATTTAATGAATATGAATATTTGATGAACGCATTTACATACCATTTTATAAGCGTGTTACATGATACACCAGGTTATCTCAAACAGAAACAGATGTTATTTGCAACAATAAAAGGAACACACACCCTCAAACTCATGCAAAATGTCACCAATAATATATTATTATGTAATGATCAAAGTTGGTCAAAGTCAACCACCAAGAAGAGTACATACATGAACTTTGTACTTTTAACTCTATAATGAATGTGTAAATCCTTTTTGCCGATTGTTAGAAGCAACAGTCCAAATCCAATTCATATGAGATGATTTGGTTTGTATGTGCAACGGTCTTGAAACTTCAAACTTATAAGCTGTAGAAACCAACCCACAATTAATGAAAGATAATACGGTATGATGATAAGTTGAAACTTTAAAAAAAGTAGGTTACTTTTCAGCTGGCAATACAAGGTTGTCTTGACCTTCCACCAGCTTTGCTGAGCGAACCACATCCCCCGTCTTGATCTGAGAGAGAATGTCTCTTCCAATCGTCGTATATCTATACATTTTTTAGCTTGTTATTTTAACAGGGATGAGTGATTTTAACTAGAGAATAGAGATGAAAAAAATTAGGCGGACCAGATTAAAGGTCAACCAAAGGACTTGTAGTTTAACATGTTCATTGTGTCATGGGCCGATGTACTGTAGTAAAAACGTTCCTCTCCAAGTGGTTGAGGAATCTAATCCCACGGTGAACATTTAAGAGTAGGTTTAGAAAGTATGTTAGTTCTTAAAAAAAAAAACAAATACACGTCAAAACATGTAAATTTATGGTAACTTTGGTGTTTTTCAACCCTTTTGACCATATCTTTTAAGCTAATCTTTTTTCCCTTTGACTCGTTAGATATTAACTTAACATGAATCAAACTCATTCATATAATGATAGAAGGTGTAGAAGACATACCCAAATACAGAAAATTGGCCCTCATCAAAAGATAAACCTCCTAAACCAGACTGTAGACAAAACCAAGTATTAGTTGTATACAAAGTCATAATTCAGGAAAAATAAACCGTATAATGATATTTTTGTGAACGGCATGCTATAATTGTATGAAAAGAAGTGGTCTCAATTAGAGGGTTAGATGATACTCACATAGCTTTTATCATACAGATAAAAGAAAAACTGATTAGGGGACGAGTATTCCTCAGAGACGTCATCATGGGCCATAGCAACTGCACCGTAAACAGATAATGGCAGCACAGGCAGCTCTCCATCCTTTCATTTTTTAATGTGAATGTTAGCACGGGAAAACAAATTATAGAAAGAAGCATTGACCATTAGACCACAAAATGAACCAACCTGTATGCTTAAAGTTGTTTTATACAGTGGCTCAAACTGTCCAGATGGCATTATCTCTAGAGGAACACTATATCCTATGCTCTTGTCAATCCCACTGTCAGAAAGAATCGCCTGGTCGGTGCATTTTAGCTTCATCCCATCATAGGCACCATCAATTACCTGAATAGACACTTCATTTATTGATTTGATTCTGACATTATTACTTTTTCTGTTTCTTATTGAAAATGTTCATTTGTTGCATGTACATGAAGTTTACATGACCACAAAAATTAGGATTATGAGTTAAAAGATGATGTAATATTTCACTACCTTACCAGTTTCGCAAAGTTTCCTGTTGTTAGTGGTGCTGAATATCCATCCAAGACGACCTGTGTATATGGTTAATGATCAACTAAGGCAACAAAACCGACATGGTGCTTGATAAGGAGTTGATCCAAGAGTTAGTGAACTCATACTTATGGGCTAAATGTGGAGTTACATTAATCTAGAGTTACGGTGTCCATAAGTAATGGAAGGAAACATTTCAACAGGCTAGATCATGCAGCAAACCACCATAGGCTGTATGTCCCAACTGTCGGCAGGAGTCCCAAAAAAATGACATACCTGGATTGCAACAGCTTTTCTTGGTACACCACCAGCTTGTGGAGTGAACATCGAACCATCCCCTTTTTCAACCATAAATTCAACAACTGCTCTCCCAGTGAGCCTAAAATATATAAACACATTTAAAGAATGAAGATTAAGAATACTAAAATCTAACATAACATTTACCTAGGATAGTTTATATATTGTGCAGGCAGCAAGAAAGATAGCCCGGGAGCCTGTCAAAAACAAATACTTCAATCATATACATAAAAATGTTGGTAACCTGCATATTTAGAATACAAGTTTGAAATGTACCTGTAGGAGCTCTAATTGGGCAATAGAATCCAGTGAAGATGCAAGAGCTAATGATACTCTATCAGGATCCTTATCCTTTATATAACGAAGCAGAGTCTGCAAGTCTCCCTACAAACCCATAAACCTTGTTTTAATACCCATGGTAAAATCTACCCAATTAGGACAACTATATAATGTTGTTTCATTGAACATAAGTAAGACATTAAGGGTAGAAAACTTGTAATAGGTGTATATTTTGGCACATTTTCTTAATTTCTTGCAAGGTACCTTCTCATCGGTAAGAGATGCATAAATTGCCGATCCTTTTTCCCTTTGATTAACTGGTAGGCTAGCCAAGATAGATTCTTTTTCATCAACTGCAATCTGGTAAAGAAATAAGAAATAATGTTGAAAAAGAATCAGGCCACTCTGTATTAGTACATGTATAAAGCTTGGTGGCCCCTCCTGCGGCTACCTCAAAAAGCCTTATGGCCGTTAGGCAGCGCTTCACACAAGTGGGTCAAACTTCCTCAAATTGATCAAAATCAGGGTCTGGAGAAGGCGGATGTGTAATTTGACCAAAATGATAAAGAGAGTGTGAATAGTTTCTTGATAACAAGGCTGATATGTAAATGAATATTGTGGTGTGTGTGTGTGTGTGTGGGGGGGGGGGGGAATATAGAGAGACATGCAACTTTTAATTTGTACATAAAGCTAATTTGGTTGTACATAGCGGAATGTCTTGTCTACATAATGCCTCTTGGTCTCACCTTGGATTTTGGGATTTAAATGCCTCAAAGCGCCTTACGCTTAATAAAACCAAGTTCTAAAGGTGATTACCTTTAAAGCTTTCTTTACGTTGCTCTCCATTGTTCCGTAAGGCTTTCTCTGAGGAATCCTTAGCAAGTATGACAGTTCCTCCAGAGAATTCTACACAAAAAACAAAACAACATTTAACAAAAGATCAATCAAAACTAATAATGTGTGCTGATGAAAAACCGTTTTATGGACCTGTATACTTTTCATGTTTGTGTTTGCAGGTATGGCTTTTCTTAAAGCTAGTTCTCCAGTTCTGGGGACCTTTGTGTCTGGTGAATAGAGCACAGCTTCAGCAGGTAGAAGAAATGATGCATCTAATCCAGATAATGGCACTGGAGATATAAGCTGAATGATAACAATAATTGCAGAGACTGTCGCTCCCAGTTTTATAATTCCATGCTGTAAAACTGGCATACATATTTTGGTGATGGTTTTATGGTGATCTGAACATTCCTACATCACAAAATCGCTTATAAAACTGAAGAATTTGAACGATGGTAACTCAGTATTGATATTAAAACATTTGAACATTGCACAAAGACATGTCTCTAAGGTAATATCTAACCTAATTTTTACCTGATTGCCAGTCTAAATTAATGAATTGGTGTTGAATACATACACTAAATGTATATTACATTTCTTTTATTTGAATGACGTAAAGTTGAATCTCATTAGATCATGGTAGCAAGGTCACTCAGCTGCATACAATACTCGTCATGTATTTAAGTAGTCTAAAAAGAAGTCTACCCACTGCATGATGGAAATTGTAATTTAAGGTGGCCAGAATAACTAATATGTTGCATGCGCTTAGCCTAGAACATGTGCCTTTAAAGGTTGACACCCAGACCCCTATTGTTGGCCATCAATCAGGCCACATGCACAACAATTATTAGAAACAGTATCATGAAAGCCTAATATACATTGCGTAAACGATAGTGTAACTAGAGCTCATACAACCGTTGGAAGCCTCAATATTAAAAAAAAAAAAAAATACATCTCTAAAGTGAATTCTAGCCTAATTTTGACCCTGTTACAAATAAAAATTGTGGTTGGAATGGTTATAGTAGCCAAGTCATTGGAATTATTAGTTTATACATCGGAAAAATCCGTTTTTTATTAATATCTAAACCACCGAACTGGAAACGAACTCATATACATACTACATGCATCTTCTGCCTAATATCGATATGTGTGTTAATCAGTTAATCTATTAGATTGTAACGAGAAACCTAAAAACCTAAACAACTTCATAAAAACCTAATATGCATTGCGTAAACAACTAACGATGTTTCCGTCTACAACATTAGTGCAAATAGAACTCATACTAACCGTTTGATGCTCCAATTTTGGCAAAATGCAGGTAATAAGCCTCCGATTAAATGATTTTTGTGGACTTCTGTTGAGCAGGATTAAGGAGCGTGTCGTCAAGCAATACCGTCTGGAAACAGATGGGTTGATTGAAACGTCAACGGAAACTTTGGGGGAGATGATTGAAGAAGATAACGGAACCGCCATGACCAGATTGTTGCAGATTTTGGCAGGTAATTTCATCATCATCCAAATCCTATCTGTTCATGTTACTTGCAGTTAGAAAGATGATCTTGTGTGGATGTTTTGTGGTTCTTTCTTGCTCCCTTTGGGACACGTCAGCAATTCATGAAGAGCATTGCAAAAATGTCAAGGAAAAAGGGATAACAAGTGTGGATGGTTTGTGAGAGAAATATTTCTAAATCAAGTCTCTAAACATATACTTTTAGGGGTTACACAAGAGATAATAAGAGTAAATTACAGTTTTGTTTTATTTGATTTAAGTTTTTTTAACTATTTCAATCTAAAGTAAATTTTATATCAATACAGTGTCTACAGTTTAAATAACTAATGGTTTTGACAACCAAACCTAATTATGGTTGGGCCAATAGTGTTAGTTTTTTAAACCACATGAATTACATTAAAAAAAATATTGTATTTTAAGTTTAAATAGTTAAAACATTTAAATTACAAAGGTCAAAACTATAATTTAGTGGGGCAATAAAGAGGTAATAGTAAGATGGACCTAAAGTCAATACCCCATCCCTTTTTCACTTGCAACAATCTCAATCATGTCTTATAGTGTTCATTGGAAAGATCTGGTTATTGATGATGATAATGCATGAAAAATAGTTGAAATGAGATTGAAAATTACCTGAGTAGAAGTAGCAGGAGGGAGAGTAAAGGCAGCCATTGAAGGAAAGTGGAATTAATGTGAATTTTGAGGAAGAGATGATGAACACAAATGGGTTGATTGATAAAAATGGATAAAAGGAATGGTGGATGGAGAATGAGTTTTGTTCCAAAACCACATATTCATATCCTAGATAACGTCTTTATTATTGTTATTTATTTTTTGTATGTGGACAGGACCACTACTAAAATAATATCAAAACTTTTATATATATATATATATATATATATATATAATAATTAAAATACATGTAACATTTTTTTTTTAGAATTTTAATGGGCTTGTATAAGGCAACTTGAGTTTCACGTTGTTTTATATTTTGCTGTACTCTTTTCCTCAATGTTTGTGTTTTTGTTTTAAAATTTTACGGTTTAGTGATAGTTTTTATCTATGTTTTAATATTTGAGATTGTATATTTTTGTCATTTTCAAGGAAAGGATAATGTCACAATAAAGACAATCAATTAATCATAATCTAGTTTACCTTTTTTATTGTGTATCAATTAAGGTAATTTTCCATTAGCTTGAAATAAATCACTGTAACAGGTATCAAGATCTTAATAGCGAAAATGAGAGAATTGAACAAACTTTTATTAAGAAATTGAATTACAATTATTGACCATTAATCAGCTATTTAAAGCTGCTAACAAGCTTAACAGAACTATTAACAAACTTAACAGTCATTAACAAAACAAAATCATCTAAACAAAATTCACCCTTGCAATATTATGGAATTACACAATTAACCTCCAACACTCCCCTCTAATTCCATGATAGTTACTTCAAAACTTCAATACCAATTAAACTCCTCATCTCCATGAATTTGACTCTAGCCAAAGCCTTAGTCAATATATCAGCCTTTTGCAAGTCCCCACTAATGAAATCAACTTTAATCTTCCCTTGTTCCAAACATTCTCTTATAAAATGGTACCGAGTACTAATATGTTTACTCCTACCATGAAACACCGGATTTCTCATAAGTGCTAAAGCCGACTTGTTGTCTACATAAAGTACAGCAACCTCTTGAACCTTTCCTGTAATTTCTTGAAGAAGACCATGTAACCAAATTCCCTGACAAGCTGCTGCAGTTGCAGCCATAAATTCGGCTTCACACGAGGACAATGCAACTGTCTGTTGCTTCTGCGAGCTCCAAGAAATCATACCCCCATTATAATAAAAGATATTACCCGAAGTACTCTTACCATCATCTCCACCAATCATATGATTACTATCACTAAAACCAATCAGTCCTCCTCCTTCAATTCTGCTATACATCACCCCAAAGTGCACTGTTCCACTAACATATCTAATCAAATGTTTAACATCCTTCAAATGTTGTTCCTTTGGTTGTTGCATAAATCGACTAACATAACCCACTGCGTAACAAATGTCAGGTCAAGTTTGAGTCAAATACCTTAAAGATCCCACCAATTTCCTGTACACAGTTGGATCCACCATCTGACTTTCATCATCTTTAGACAACTTCAAACCAGGCTCCATAGGTATCTTTGCTTCATTACAACCTTCAAGTGCAGCCAACTTCACTAACCTTTTAGCATAAGTTGACTGCTTAACAAAAATCCCATCTTTGCCGTGATTAACTTCGATTCCAAGATAGTAACACAACAATCCCAAATCTGTCATTTCAAATTTAGAACACATACTAAACTTAAAATTCTCAATCTCATGTTCATTCGACCCTGCAACAAGTAAGTCATCAACATATACACATACTAACAAAATTGAATCAGCAGCTTTGTTCTTCACATATACTGTACTTTCATGTTGACACTTAACAAAACCAAGTTCCTTTAAAACTCCATCCAGTTTTAAATTCCAAGCTCTAGGAGCTTGCCTAAGTCCACACAAAGCTTTAGATAACTTATACACCTTAGTCTCCTCACCTTTCCTTTCATACCCTTCTGGCTGATTAACAAACACACTCTCCTTCAAATCACCACGAAGAAAAGCAGCCTTTACATCCATGTGGTATACTTTCTAACCCAACTTAGCCGATAATGCCAAAATCAACCTGATAGTATCTATTCTTGCTACAGGTGCGAAGACTTCATCAAAATCTATTCGCAATTGTTGAACATAACCTTTAGCAACTAACCTGGCTTTGTGTTTTACAACCTTCCCAGCAGCATCTCTTTTGATTTTATAAACCCACTTCAGTCCAATTGGATTACAATGAAGGGGTCTTTCAGTCAGAAACCAAGTCTTGTTTCTTTCAATTGCCTTAATTTCTTCATCCATTGCAATTCTCCAGACCTTTTCTTTTACTGCCTCATCATATCTAACCGGCTCATCACCCTGAACCAACATTAACTCCAAATTGTAATTAACTCCACCATCTAGAATATAATCATCATACCTAGATGGCAAAGTATGCAACCTACTGGACCTTCTTAAACCAGGTTGGACTTGCTCAGGTTCATACTGATTCTGCTCAAACTGAATCGAATCAGCTGGTGCATACTCCTGTTCTTCATTCACTTCACCACTACTTATCTGAACAAAATCATTCCCAACACAGAATTCCACTACACTAGGATCATTATCACAACCTTCCTTGAGATAACTTGACCAATCCCATTTCCTATCTTCCTCAAACCGAACATCCCTGCTTATAACCACTTTTCCTTTCTTCACATCAAACATTCTATAAGCTTTTGTTCCTTCCTCAATTCCCAAATACACCATGGGTAAACTTCTATCATCTAGTTTCTTTAATCCCGGTTGTGTAATCTTCACATGTCCAACACACCCTAAGATCTTCGAATGAATCAAATTCGGCTGTCTTCCTTTCATAGCCTGATATGGAGTTGAACCCAAAGCTTTTGTATAAATTCGATTAAGAATATATACTGCATGTCTAACTCCTTCTGCCCACAAATCCTGTGGCATATTCATCGCCTTCAAGACACTCCTTGTCATATTAAGAATGGTCCTATTTCTTCTTTCAACCATTCCATTCTGCTGTGGCGAATAGGGAGCTGTCAATTGTTTTGAAATTCCTTCCTTTTCACAGTATTCAACAAAATGCATGGAAACAAACTCCCCTCCCCTGTCAGATCTTAGGTTTCTAACCTTATAACCAAATTCACTTTCGGTTTTTATCTTGAAAGCTTTAAATTTCTCAAGTGCTTGATCTTTGTTTTTCAACATATAACACCACATAAAACGTGTACAATCATCAACAATTAACATGAAATATCTATTACCAGCCCTAGTTGTTGGCATAATAGGACCACATAAATCGATTGAAACTAGCTTTATGTGACATTCGTCAATTTTCAAATTTGACTTATTAACACCGTTAATATATTTAACGTTGACTATGATGTAATAATTAAACGTTATTCTTGGTTAATGTTTAGCGACATTCATCTATATATATATATATATATACACAGTCTTGCAATTAGTAATTCTCGCAATTTGACTCGTTAAAATTCCTGACAACGAAAGATATTTGTGTTTAGCCGGATAAGGCGGACATAATTAGCATCACATCATTTAATAATCTTGTTAATTACTAAAATTTAATTATTTTAGTAAGTTTTATTATTTTACTAATTATCGTAAAATAATCGCGTATAAATAATATCAAAAATTTATACCCGATACAAGATTTAACTACCATAATACCCAATATATACCAATTATAACCTACATTTGGTTATAATATTTAAAAGTATGACATATTAGGCTTGTAAGGCTCATGTCACATCAAAAGACAAAAATCTTTAAAAGCCTTATACTTGCATGTCAATATTTTTTCACCATTTTTACACTCCACCATCACCTCATCCACTCTCACACTCAACTCCCCTTTCTCTCTCTCCCTCCCCCATCTATAAATACATGCATATTTCTCTACAAAAATTCACCATTCCCCTTTACCCATTTGGTGATTTTGAAAGACCTTTGTAAGGCTTAGTGCAAGAACAAGCTTCATCTTCTTCTAGTTTTCATCATTTAAAGGTATACTATCCATTTCATTTTAAATTTACTCTTGGATGAGTGAATGCATGCATATATACATATACTAGTATGTGTGTAAGGATATTATGTATACATGCATGCATGTATACGTATATATACACATATGTATGTATGTGTGAGTATGATATATATATCTATATGTATGCATATACACATATGAATCCAAGTTAGAAACCATAGCTAAGGCCAAGGAATGATTTCACATTCTTAGTCCCATTACATAGACGTTTGGTGATTTAAAGCTTGGTGATTAAGTAATAATCTTGCATTCCAAAATCCTGGCAGAATGTTGTCACGACTTTAAAGAGTCATAAAATGGTAATAACAACTCCAAATGGAACAAACTCAGATTCCATGACTAAGCTCCTTGTTTTAGCTTTCCATGCACTCCTTATTCAGCTTCTAACTCGACCAAATGATGCTCCAAACAGCCTTCACAAGAACAGTGCGTGGATTTGTACCCCCTGACTTGTGTAGCTGTTTTGATATATTTAAGGTCCGAATCATGAAAACCTTTCTAAATGAAAGTTGTTTATAATATGTTGAAATGGTAGACCGGAGAGTTTCATAATCTAACTCAAATGTTTACTATATCAAAAATAAACCCGAACTCACTGGACTAAATCTGTCAAAACAGAAACTTCAAGGACTCATACTTGTGTGACTGTTTTGACCCATTTACAAGCAAAATCAAGAAAAGTTTTCTAAATGAAATTTGTTCCAAACACCTTAAAATAGTAGATTATGAAGTTTCATAATTTTATTCAAACGATTTCTATTTTTAAAATTTATCCGAACAAGCCGGACAGAATCTGTCCAAAAGCAGTTTTATAAACCTAGACATTTTTACATAAATATTAATCATTTTCACATATATAAATGTATATATATTTCATATACACACTTTAATGATGTGATATAATATATATTTTTTAAATATAGTTATATACGTTGATATAATTTATAGGTTTTGAAGTTGTTAAGCAAAATGGTAATTTTCCCAAAATACGTCATTATAATGACGAAATTTTTATAAAATCCGACACTTAGTAATTTCAAGGCATTATAAGATAATATTTCATGTATAAGTTAAGACATTATTGTTTTATTAAAATCTCGTCAAATAGAGCACAAACACCATCACATAAACTATAGTAGGTTCACAATCTCAAAAGAAACTCATTATGTTATAGGAACCGAGTTATAAGTCTTCGTATAAGCTAGAATCAAGAAGTCAATCATCAATCATACTATGTGAGTATTCGTAGCCCTTTTCATTTCAAAGTATTGGGTGCAACATGTATACACTATTCAATTTCAAATTCTATTTCACAAAACTTGCGGATTCAAACTCTATGTCTATGTGTATGATACTATGTTATATGTGATAAATATGATTCTATGTGTGTGCTATTCGAATTCTAATTCTATATGATCACTAACTCTATCATGAGCCAATGGTAACAATAATAGATCTATTGGGTGACGCCCATCTATCGTTTTGACCCTAATGAGGGCCTTTGGATGATTGAAACCAATTCAAGCTAATCGCGGCTTTCGAGTCGAGTGTCAAGTCAACAAAGGTTTGATCATACATACGTTTATACATACATGCTTGTAATATACCTTGACATATGAATCGCAAAAGTCTCAATTTTATTACATATAGTTCAAACATATGTCTACTCACCAACTTTTTAGTTGACTCTATTTTTATACATGTTGCAGGAAATGCCGTTTGAGTATTGTCAAGTTGATGCTACACGTAGGATGCTATGGACCTAGTGTTGAAAATAAAAACAATATTTAATTTATCTTTTGTTATGTTGAAAACTACTTGGTTTGAGCATGTATTGAATTTGGTTGATTAAATTATGAAACTTAATTAGCGTCACGTGTTATGAACAGTCGCGTCGCGCCCCGACGTTATTCCGCCGTCGGTTGGGGTGTGACACTTTAGTGGCTGGTCTGACCTGTATTTTGCATAATCAGAAAATGGTTTTCTTGTATGTTTCCCTGCCAAGCACGCCTCACAGACTTGATTAACATGGTTAATAAGTGGCACTCCTTTCACCATATGTCTGCTTGTCATAAGTCTTAGAGACTCAAAGTTCACATGACCTAACCGACCGTGCCAAAGCCATGCTGAATCACCCATTTGCGCCTGGAAACACATAGGTGCACTTTATTTTAAACAGATCTTGTACAGCCTATTGGGTGATCTTTGAACTTTCATTAACAATTTGCCATTATTCTCGTACAACCAGAGAAAGTCATCCTTCATCCGGATCTCACAGCCAGACTCAGTAGCCTGACCAAGACTCAGAATATTGTTCTTTAACTGAGGTATGTAGTAAACATCAGTCAAGACTCTTTGCTCATGATCCTTTCCTTCTAAAATCACTGAGCCTCTGCCTTCTATGTTTACATTTGACCCATCACCAAATTCACCTTTCCTCCAACATTCTTATCAAGACTTGAAAACAATGATTCAGTTCCTGACATATGGTTTGAGGCACCATTATCGAGATACCAAACCAAATTATCTTTCTTCACAAACATATTTAGTTGGGTCTACCTTTAATTCATTCAGAAACACATACTCCTTTTTCATTTATGTCTGAATCATCAAAAGTGCTGGTTCATCATCTTCTTTCGCTTGGGTCAGATTTACCTCAGTCACATTTTCTTTTACTCCTTGACATTCACTTGCATAGTGTCCAAATTTGGTCGCATTTGAAACACTTTATCTTCGACTTATCCTTCTTGAATCTCTCAAACTTCTTTCTTGGGAGATCTCGATCAGTCTCACTTCCTTTCTGATTAGACCGAGTACTTTGACTGGTACTTGCAATATTAGTCTTCATTTCCCACTTCTTGGCCTTTTGATCATTTCCCTTGACCTTCTTTTGCCACTGTGAGTATGTTAACAACAGTTGGTCATCTTCTTTGCCTGTTGTCTGTTTCTTCTTCATGTTTGTTCTCTCTTCGAAAGCCTTTAGCCGTCCTATAGCTTTTGGAAGAGCAATGTGTCTAAATCGACAAATTGCTCTATGGACGCTACAATTTGGATGAATCTCTCCGGGACTGAGTCAAGCAACTTCTTGACCAATTTCTTCTCTTCAAATGGTTCACCCAAGTCACTCGCTCTTGAGGAGATCGCACTGATTTTTGCCGTAAAATCATCAATACTTTCCCCATCCCTTATCCTCAGAGATTCAAACTCATTGTTCAAAGTTGCAAGTCTGGATTTCTTAACCCGATCTACTCCGACATAGCGAGTTCTGACTGATGCCCAGATTTCTCTTGTAGTTGTCAGATTGGCAACTTGTAAGATTAAATCCTCAGGCATAGCTTGGAACAGATAGGCTATCGCAGCACTATTCTTCTTCGCGTTCATCTATGTCTCCGCTGGTGGCTCAATCGCCTCCCATGGGCCGTGAACATTGAAGATTGCCTTCAATTTCACAGCCCAAATTGTATAATTCGTCGCAGTCAGTACCGGGCATTGCAAGGAGATCTGAGGAAACGAATCTCTGTTCTGATTGTTCCCCACTACCACATTCGCTTCCGCCATTGTTGATCTTCTAGAATACGTTCTTCCAAATCGCGATTCCAACTCCAGTCCTTCGAGTTGATTATTGAAGATTGTTCGCTAAGCTCTGATACCAATTGTAACAGGTATCAAGATCTTAATAGCGAAAATGAGAGAATTGAACAAACTTTTATTAAGAAATTGAATTACAATTATTGACCATTAATCAGCTATTTAAAGCTGCTAACAAGCTTATCAGAACTATTAACAAACTTAACAGTCATTAACAAAACAAAATCATCTAAACAAAATTCACCCTTGCACTATTATGGAATTACACAATTAACCTCCAACAATCACAACCGATAATTGAAAATTTTAAGGTCTTGTATAATACTGAAATAGTGATAAAATTGCTTCATTTTAGAAATGTTGAGTGAGAGTCCAGAGAAAAACTTGGGTTTTATGATGAAATTGATATTTTTTAGACGGTTTTATATAACACATGATCGTCTAAAAAACAAATTGAAAAATAACAGCAGCTGCTAAAAAGTCAAAAAAAATCAGCCCATAAAAGCACATCTCCAAAAAACAGTCTCAAAAAATTAAAAAAAAAACTACCCAAAAAATTTTCCTTTTGAAACTACACAAAATAAAATAATTAAATCACTTAAATTAACTTTTTAAACATTTTTTTGCAGTAGTTTATTGATAAACCGCCTAAATTTGCTACTTGTCGCAATAAAACCACCTTAAAAAATTGACACCTTAAAAACAAGATTTGTATCAATGCATATTACCTTCTAGAACTTAGGGGTCGTTTGGTTGCGTCTGAATCATTAAGTGCTGAATGGTTAAGATGTCTGAATGGTTAAGTGCTGAACCAGTCAAGATTGTTTAATTGCACAACTGAATGAGAGTGAAAATAAAAAAGAAAAGAAAAAAAACCTTTTTTCTAAACCCTAGCCGGTCGAGCGACACCCCACAGCCCGCACCCATCACCTCCGCAGCACCGCAATCCACCGTTGCAGCACCTCTACACCTCCACAACACCGCCATCCACTGTCATCACCACCATCATCACCATCGACCACCATCGTAGAACCCTCGGTCAACATCGCAACTCCTCCGTCGTCATCACCATCGATCGCCGTTAGTCGTCAAACCCCACGGTCATTGAACCCTCACCATCAATCGCAGAACCCCGATGCATCACCATCGATCACCATCAGTCGAACCCTTCGGTCTTTGAACTCTTACCATCGGTTGCAGAAACCCTAGGTCGTCAAACCCACGCCGTCGCAGAACCCTTGATGGTGGTCATCGAGTAGTCAATGGGTAGTGGTGGTTGATTGGGGCTGGACGACCATCGGTGGGCAGGAGGTCACGATCGTTGCTGCCATTCAGAGTCTTTTCTTCTTATTCAGACTCCTCTCCCAGTCTGAATCATTCAGACCTCCATTGAGACCCTTCCTTCCGTTCAGACCTCCATTCAGATGTTGAAACAAACGGTCTGAATCTGAACTATTCAGATTCAGAACCATTCAGATTCAGACCCATTCAGACCCAAACAAACAGCCTCTTAAACATTTTTACAAACTAAGCCTTATAGTTCCACAAATATAAAATTTTATAAATAAGTTTAAACCATTAACGTATTGTTAAAAACTAGTTAAAAGTTATTAATTTTTTTAAAACCAAGGGGACCAAAGGATTTTTAGGAAAAAAAAACGAAGAAGGCGGACACAATACTTTTAAAATTTTTCGACGAAATACTATTAAATCGACCATTTTTAGTAGGGGTGTTCATCGGATCAGTTATCGGGTTTTTGGTTTAATCGGATCGGGTTATTCGGATTTTAAAATTTTGAAGCCCAGCCTGAAACCCGACCCGATCCAAATTGGGGTTAATCATATCCAATCCGAATCTATCCGAATAAAGATTTGGATCGGATTCAGATATATCCGAACAACCCGAATCATGTGAATAACCCAAAAACAAACCGATTTACAATTTTTTCTAATTTTTTCCTTGTTTATTTTTTCCATCAATTTTTTGTTCCTAGCATTTTTATTGGTTTAAAATCAAAAAAATAACATACAAAATCTAAAAAATAGAAAACTCCTTAATACAATTCAAAGTTCAAATTGAACAAAATATTCCAAATTAAAAGCAAGTTCATTAAACTTCTTGGCTGCTCCAACCTCCAGCAAACCCATTCCACAGACACAATCCACATCAAGTCACGAATTCCACATTCAATTAATATTTATTGCACACATTAACATTGATCTCATAACTTCCTAATAATAGACATAGTGACAAGAATAGTAAAACCTACATTTATACAAGTACTTTTTGGATGTTTCATCAAATCTACCACCAACTCTTTCACTCTATTGATACATTTTTCATCTCTACAAAAAAAAAAAAAAAACAAAACCAAGCAAATATACAATTAAGATTATCTAGTTATATAATATTGTGTATGTTAAGAAAATAATTAGCCGAGTATATAGAAATAAACAAGTAAGAGTAACCTTCTTCAAATTTATCAAGGTCTTCAATGTTTTCTTCCACATTGCAAGCAACACCACTAAATGAATCCAATCTTGACAACAAATTAAAGCTTCAACAATCTGAGGAGTTAAAGAACTCCTAAATGAATCAAGCACCCTACCTCATGTGCTAAATGTGGACTCAGATGCCACTGTTGAAATAGGAATGACTAAAATATCTCAAGCAACTAATGATAAACCAGGATATGCAGGACTTCTCTTCTTCCACCAACCCAAAACAGTGAAATCTTCACTTTCAAACCATATATTATCTCCTTCAATCTCCTCATTTAAATACCTATCCAATTCAGTTTTAGAATCCTCAGTCACATCTGATTCTATCTTTTGTCATTTTACCTCAGCCATGTTTCTCTCTTAATGCTTTAAACGTATCATCAACATTCCCAAACAAATTAAAGTTTTTACTATTTGAAGTCCCTTCAGTCACAAGCTTTGATGATGACGACGGAATCTTGGTTGTATGACTATCTGAGTGAATTCTTTTATAGTCATTGAATATATTAACCAGTTTTCTTCACTATTGACAAACTTTATCACCAAGCTCAATCCCATACATACCGCGAAGATTGACCTGAAGATACACCAACTTTGTTCTTGGATCAAAAAGACAAGCAATAAACACCAATAAATGGAATTTCTTTACATTACCTCAATACTTGTTAAATTTTAATGTCATTGACTCTACCATCTTCTTCAACTCTTCATCATAACTTAAATGACATTGTTTTAAAACCGTATCCATGCAACTAATGGAGTCTAAATATTTGTTTGAGGTAATGTATTTTGTACCTAGAAAAAACAAAATAAGGGTTAGTTTTATCAAATATAAATAAATAAGTATAGTAAAGATTTAAATAATACATGAAACTCTGAGGGTGAGCTCATAAAATGTCAAAGAAAACCTCCACTACTAGAAAATGTACATTTTTCCTACGAAAATTTGCGACGCAAATTTTTCTGTTGCAAATTACGATACAATTCCGACAAAATAGCGACGAAAAAAAGACTGAAAAAAAGCCTGTGTATTGTCACAATTGCGTCACAAATAGCTACAAATTTCCGACAAAAAAGATTCATAAATTATTTCGTTGCAAATGTGTCGTAAATTACGACAAATTTGCGACAAAAAATAAATAAATTTATTATTTCGTAATAGCGAGGTATTTCCGACAAAAAAAGTCAATTTAATTAAAAAAAATATTTCGTCGCAAATGTATCGCAATTTACTACGAATTTCCGACAAAAAATAGAAGAGTTGAATTATTAAAATTTTTCGTCGTAAATGCGTCGCAATTTGCTACAGAATTCAAACAAACAAATTATTTTAATGAATAATATAGTTCGTCGCAAATGTGTCATTCTTTGCTACAAAATTCTGACAAAAAAAAGTTCAATTAATAAATTTTGCATCGCCAACGTGTCGCACTTTCCAACAAATTTCCGACAAAAAAATTATTTTAATTAATAGAATATTTTCATAGCAAATCCGTTGCAATTTGCTACAAACTTCCAACAAAACATTTATTTTAATTAGTAGTATATTTCGTCGCAAATGTGTCACTTCTTGCTACAAATTTCCGACACAAATAAATAATTTCATGAAAAATTATGTCGTTGCAAATGCGTTGAAGTTTATTATAAATTTCCAAAAAAAACTTAAGTTAATTAATAAAAATATTTCATCGCAAATTACTACTATAAGTTTTGGACAAAAAATAATTAATTTGATTAATAAAATATTTCTTCAAAACGCACTCAACAAAACGATAATTCGAGGAATTATCGTAAAACGCGTGCACGTGTCTTGATTTAGCGAACGTTGATGAATTAAACAAAACTACAATCTAATGGAACAACAATTAGGCTTGTGCGAACCTATAACAAGTGAAACAACGCTAATATGGCATGAAACGATGATCATAATCGTGGAACAATCGAAAACACAGTTTGAAACAACAAGATTGGGCCTATTGGGCTCTTCCGGCAGGCGTCATGGTACGCCAAGGACCCTGGATTGGGCTGTGGCGGTACGCGAAGCCTGGGCGGGAGAATTTGAATTCTCCGAAAATTGTTGCGGTACGCGACGACCGATCATCTTCCACCACGGCGGTACGCGGCGTGTTTCGGGAGACAAACGAATAATATAATCATAGCGGTATGCCGCGAGGGACTTTTGCCAGTCTTAGCGGTACGCGACGGCTACACACACGCAAAATCTTTATTTAAGCAACACCAAATCATTCTTCCTAGACATTAAATTATGGTCTGTTGGTGCTGCTTATGAAATGGCATTGGCCTCTTTGTTTTATAATCTTTTTGGTGTTATATATTTTTCCGGATAAATGCCTCGCATCCAATATATATATAATAAGACGGCTCCTTGCATTTAAAACAATACTCACTATGATGAGCATCCAGCTATAATAGTTGTTATTATCAACTATTTACTTGGTTTTGTTTTAAATCAAATGTTATGATACTCCTACATGTTTAACTCTAATACGAAATATATATGTTTTGTTAAATTTGTAGATTCATGATTTGGAGGTTCAAATTGAAACTGAAAGGAGATCAAGGCTTGAGCTAGAAGAAGAGATACGAAAAGAGCGTCAGGAACGACTTGAAATGCAACTACAAATGAAAGAGTTATTGAAATTTATTCAACGGCCGGATGGTTAGATGTTAGTATGGATATTATTTAAAACTTGTTTTAGTTTTTGGAGAGTTTTGGACGCCTACTTGATTGTGTTTGAATTTGATTAGCAAAATGTGATTTATATGTGACTATGTAGTTTCCTTTTTTAAATTCATTTGCAATGGTTTTAGTAGAAAATGCTAGGTGAATTTTGCTTCTTTGTAAAATAGAAAAAAAGAGATTTTGTCGAAATTTCATCGTAATTGTGTCGCAAAAAGCTCAAATGGTTCGTCGGAATTGCGTCGCAAACAATATAAATGTTTCGTCGGATTTGCGTCGCAAAAATAGATATGTTTCGTCGGATTTCCGTCGCAATTTACAGAAATGTTTTGTCGGATTTTCGTCGCAACCATGAAGGTTTTGTTAGAATTGGGTCGCAAATTGTTTAGTCGGAATTGGGTCGCAATATATCTTGTTGGAATTGGGTCGCAAATCAGGTTGTCGGAATTGGGTCGCAAACTAGTTTGTCGGAATTGGGTCGCAACAACATCTGTCGGAAATGGGTCGCAACATCTTTTTCATCGTAAAGCTGTCGCATTTTTCGTCGGAATTTCGTCGGAATTGCATTTCCGACCAAGGATTTTCCTACAACCTGTTTTTGTCGCAAATTGGTCAGAAATCGTCATTTGTGACCCATTTGCGACGAAAATTTGTGTCGGAAAATTAATTTTTTTCTAGTAGTGCTCCCAACCTTTTTACGTTTTTCCAGTCATTTGAATCTGGCACCCCATGCCCTTCCCGAAGATCACGATTAAAAGCTAAGTCCTCTTCTATAAATCTTTCGAATGCTCTTTCATGCTCAGTTGCAATACTCAACATTAAATAAGTAGAGTTCCAATGAGTGCATACATCCAAAGTTAAAGACTTTTCAGTTTCAATTGCTTCCAACAAAGCAAAGTCTTTAAATCTTTTCAATCTCGTCGGTGATTGTCGAACCCATCGGACAACAGACCTAATGCGATCAACATAAGTTCCCATCTCCTTAAGTCCATTATGGACAACTAAATTCATTATATGTGCTATACACCTCACGTGCGTCCATTTCCCTTTAAGAATGCACTTATCATTTCATTTCATCATTTTTCCTACTAAGTACTCAACATCAACATCATTGCTAGATGTGATATCAACTGTAATAGTCATAACATTTTGCAACTCCCAATCAATCAAACAATTCTCAATAGCTCGTCCATGTTTGCATGGTAAAGCACACAAATAAACTTGTAGACATGTATTTTTTATGCTTAAAAGTGGTAAAGCTCACAAATAAACTTGTAGACATGTATTTTTATCCTTAACCAAAGAGCCCAAATAAAGGATGTTGGCCCCTAACGCTTGCAAACAATCACGCACACAATGTACTGGTGAATTTAAATCTACTCTCAAAATCTGTATCAACGATCTCGATTTATAAACAAATGAACATATTGCACATGTAAATATGGTTTGTTTTTATTAATTTTACACACAACATTCAACTAGCACACTCTCTCTATATATATATATATAATATATATATATATATATATATATATATATATATATATATATATATATATATATATATATATATATATATATATATATATGATCGATCAAAAATCAAAATCATCCTGATTTGGCTTGGGTGAAGTCAACAAAGCCGCATACAGTCTTAGCCTATCTTCACCAAGCGACGAGCACCTCGACAACGGTCTTCTTGGTCTAATAAATGACAATGAAGTCAAAGTGAGCCGATGTTGGTACCTCCTCCACGCCAACTGAATTGCAACCGCAGCCCAGGTTCGCCACCCTGGAGAATAATATCGTGCACTTCTTCTCACCTTTTCGTTCACAAATGTATAACGAAAATGTTGTGTCACGTATTTTACATCGTCGGCTTCTAGCCCAAAAGCCTCGGTTGTCTCGAGGGTCACAAGCGTTGACGATGATGGTGGTAGTCTCTCGATGAAGGGTTTCCGAAGGCACCATGATAAGAGTTCGTCACCACTGAAGTTTCCCGGGCCTAACATGCAGCAACTGTTTACACCGTCTCGGAGTACTTGGCTACTTTGGAGATGGCCTCTTACGATGAATAACATTCTTTGAACAGGGTCTCCTTCTCTTGCAATCTATTTGGGTAATCGCAAGAAAAGGAAATATTACCATTGTACATTGAATTGAATTGAAATGAACTTATATATAATAATAGTCGGGGTTTATATGGACTTACAGTTTCTCCCTTGGTAAAAATGAGGGACTTGACGCGGTCACATATATTCTCAAGGACCAAATTGTCCATATGTTGAAATAAAGGTACCTGAGTTAAACATATATCAAGACGGTAAGATTTCAACTTTTTTTTCATGGTAAGAACAAAGAAAACAGAAATTCCATCTCATCCCTCCAAGACTTATCCCATTTCTATATTACACCCCGCTAGTTTGGATTCTCGTCATTCAAGTCCTAAAGTTCAAGAATTGATAACAGATTCATTATAAAACTTCACCATCATTACAAACTTAAACTTTCAATATATATACTACCAGCATATAACTATATATAGTTAACTAACACGCATTAATTAAAATGTATCATACCTGCCTGACTAATTCCAAGCAAAGGTGATACTTAATGTCTCTCCGAAGACCCTCGGGGAGATTACGTATCATCTCACACTCGTCCACACCACGCATTGCCGCCCATCGTTGCCGCTCATAGTTTCTTACTCTTTGTTTGAACTCTTGAGGTAGGTGCCTCCTCCTCATCCACCACTCTATATTCCTCATTTTTAGTTGCATAGCTTGTTTCTTTGATGTTGTTGCATGCAAAAATACCTATACATGTTCATTTAAACTTAAGTTTAAATTACCCAAATTTTGATCCTTCAGGTCAAATCAACGAATTTATATAGGATGATTATCAAAATAGAATATTAAACGAAAAAATTGCTAAAAAACTAAATTTTAACTTTTAAAAAAATAGAAATATAAAAAATTAAACCAGGAGAGAGGACATGTTTATTTAAGCAATGACGGCCAGCTAGCATGAGCTAAATTTTAGCTAGTAAAAAAAGTCCAAAAAAATCAATCAAAATTAGTTGTAAGCATAGACTAGAATTTAACGCATCCTTCTTTAGAATAGATCTAAAAAAGCATAGGCTAATTTTTAGTTTTAGGTGTCGTTTTTAGTTAAAGCTAATAGAAATAGATTACATGGTTCGTGTGTACCTTGATGGATGTTCAATTAAGAATAATTTTACTTAAGAACTAAATGAACCATTTCTAGTCACACGTTTAAATAGTATAATAGTAACCTCTCATACTTAAAAAAAAAAAAAAAACTTTTGTGCCCATTAAATCATTTGGTTATAAATATGGTTGTTTTAGTTATTTACGAATTGTTAGTTTTAAATAGAATGAATCCCTATATACCTTAATATTTCCAATCAACATAGTAACCAGAAGAAGACCGGTTGTGAGAACGATGATGATGAAAACAACTTCTAGCCAGTCCGTTGTGCTCTCCAAGTTGCCAAATGTGCTATAAATAAATATATGTGATCATACAAACAAACCGATCGATTGCACTATATTCACACAAACAAATTAACCGATTAATCATTCTAGAGAGACAACAAATTAAAGGAGGCGTTACCTAAGAGTCATAAGTCCCCAAAAGATAGGAAAGAGTATCTTCTCCAAACGGCTATCATTTGTAACGAGTTGAAGTGTCCACTTGTAAGCCCCATAGCTTGAGTTATCACCATTCTGAAGGCAAGTGGATCTAGCCTCTTTGTTCGCCACCCACATGAGCCTGTTCGGATCTCTCATGGTGCTGTGTCCCCCATAGTAAATAGGGTTTTGACATGTCAAAAACTTCTGGAAACAACGCCCGTTCGCATCCATGCACTGTTCTTTCAAACATCTTGCAGCCCTTTGCGTGCCAAGCAAGTACCAACAAGCTCCTACAGCCTAAAATCAGTAACTATATATTATTGAACTAACTCTATGCACACTAATGATCAATTGACTATTTGCAACTGTTAATTTCAAGTTTATGACAGTCCCAAACTCAAATTGGGTACTTATTTTATGAAGGCTAGAGAAATCTTACATGAGAGGCAACAAAGTAAGCGATCATATTAAGAGCGATTCCCCACCAAACGGTACCAAAAATGTAGCCGGAGAGATTTTGCATCCGTCGCAAAAGACATATCGAGTGATATATCTTCGGCAGGTATTGAAATAAGAACAGAACTAAAGCAACCGTCATTATCTCGGTTGTCTTACCCTTCTTTAACATATCTGGAATTATCACCCATAACACAATCTGCCAGAAATAATTAATACCATGCCATTCATATATATTAGCTAGTTATTAGATGCATGTAATATTTATAAATTATTGCAGTTTAAAAATATTAGAATACATGCATGCAGATATTTCTAGAGGAATGAAGTTAATTTGTATGTTGTCGACATGTAACTTATATAGTTTGAGATTACTGGTTTGAATTGCGGAAATAATCTGTTCTGAAATTGCATGATATATACATATGTTTAATTCCTCTATGATATTATTGTTAGGTTAATCTTGATCGGGTCAAATGGGTATTTGTTTAATTAGATGGGTCAAGCTATGAGTCTTAGTATTTTAGCATGTGTTTTAATTAGATTATCCAGCTTGTTTAATTTGAAAGTCTTTAGTAGTAGTGTGGTTTGTTAGTGGGTATAGTAAGTCTTCCTATTTTGTAGGAGTATTGGGTCTTGTTTTATTCACAATATATGTATTTAGCATTCAATTTATGGATGAGTAGCAACCGTGTGTTTTTCAAAATCTTCTTGTTCTAGCTTGTTCGTGTGTAATCAAAGGGCTAAACCAACAATTATGTCTCATGATTTATATATGCTATCACTTATCATATCACTAATTCACTTGTTGGTGGTAACAAAGTTTGGAAAAAAAATCTTTGAGTGGTCGAAGGATTTTTGGAAGAAAAAACGAAGGAGGTCGGATCAGTACCTATACAATTTTCTAACGACATACCAATAAATCGACTATTTTGAGCGGATAAATGGCGGGAACCATGTTTACCGAGGAAACCATGGATTAGCTACCCCTCCTGATCATATATTACAAATATGATTTTAGCAAATGTTGATGTTGTATATTAATTAGTACATGAGGCCCAATTTTAGCGTGGGAACCATTTTACGTACGTTGCCTTGTTTATTATATAATTTTAGCAAATGTTAATTTTTTTTAAGAAGAATTACCAACTTTTTTTTATTATACATGAGTACATGACATATTTTGTTATTTTGATTCTGTGTTTTCTTAAAGTAAGTTGAGAGGCATATTTTCATGAAACTTCTACAGACAATCTGACAAAAATTTAAATTCCAAAAATCCTAACGATGAAACAACAACTAATGATGTTCAATTCATATATATAAGTTTATGAAATTAGTATTTTTGAACAATTAATGTACGATAATAAAACCTGAGGAATGGGGAGGATGACGAACAGATCAAACAGAACCCGCCTCCCAGCCACCGCTAAAACCCGGTGTGCCACGTTGCATGAACTTCTGTCGTCACATCGTACTCTGATGTCGTGGAGCGACCACCTGTTCAACTTGTACTGCAACCACAGGTTAGCCACGTACAAGACGTCGGTCATGAACCGGACCACCGTGATAGTGACGGCAAACCACCCGTCGATGAACACACACATGAAGGAGTCGCTTATGGAGAGTGCGTAAAAAAAGAGCGGGTCGATGAACAGACCGGTGGTGCATATTAGCACGTAAACCGGGTCCCAAGCCTGTAGAATGCCTACACCGAAACTAGCCCGAATATTCTTTTTGCAGTTGGTAGGCACCTCCGAATCATCGTCGGAGTAACCACCGGAATATTCGTATCTGCTACCCATTTTGAGTATGGTTCCCACCACACTCAAGAACCTAGCTGACCCTTGGTCTCGACGATATGTCAAGTGAATGATGAATGAAACGTATGTACAAATATATATATATACACACACACACATAAAGGGTGTGTGTGTGTTCCTATACAACGGGCAGGCCGCAAGAGGGGCACGCGTGGAAAAGATATAATTAGAAGTGTGATGTTTTGATGCGTAACCAAGGTTGATTTCTGAACGAAGATGCATATCCGTGCTAGGAATGTACCAAACTACCCTTCAAGTACATGTGAACTCTGAATGGTTCGGTTAGCTAGTTTTGGCCCATATAGTAGACTGGATCAGACCAGCAAGTTTTGGGTTGATGTTTGTACAAACCAATTAAGGCGGTGGAGTCGGTTGACGTGCAAAAGATACTAAACCGGGTATATCCTGTCCGACTGATTCGAAGGCTTGCATGTGTCAACATACATTACAAGTCTACTAATCCACTCTCACATGGAATCCATTATATTTACTGTTAATTTACTTAATTTTTGTAAAAAGTAACGATAAAAGTGTTTAGTTTATCAGGTATCTTGAGTCGGGGTCTCATTGAAAGAAATCTTTATATTACTACGAAATAGATGTAAAGTTGTCTATATTTTACCCTACTTATTATCTACCTTATATTTGCTAATGTTTATACAATAATAATGATGACTTCATATATGGGGAAAAAAGGGCAGCAAGAATCGAAAAAGGGTCCTCTACAAACCAACTAGGAATAACCAGTATGGCTTGTCCTACCGATTAACCTATCGAAAAAAGGGTTCTGTCCGTCCGGACTAGTGGCCAGCTTAGACATCCTTAAGTCATTGGGGGCCGCGTACGGAGTACCCGGCAGTTGATGAGTTGGCCGTTCAAAAAAAAATATGATCGATTTAATAGTCAACCTGATTTCTAAAAAAATTGCATACTTATAAATTACAACTACATAATCTAAAAATATAAAAATATAATTACAACTTGAAAATATCTAAAAACTTTTTTGTATGTAATGTTTGTTTGTTTCTGATGGAAATTAAGAAATTTGTTAATGTAATTAATCTAATATTATTAACAACATTAATATATATATATATATATATATATATATTACACAAGTATTCTTTATTTTGAATATTATATTTTATACTTTTCAAAGATGTTTTATAAAAAATTATAAGAAATAAGACTCACGTTATAATTATATTATTTACCAAATTAAATAAAATTATTGTTATTTAATATAACAGATAGGAGAATAATCAAAAGTTGAAAAAGGTTTTATTATGACAAAAATAAAGGAAAATTTTTTATATAGCCTACAAAACCTACAAGTGTTTCATGATAAAAATATTTATTTACTAGATAGTATAAATATATTTCAAAAATTAAGAAAATTATTGTTAATTGATAAATTTTGTAACTAAGTGTTAATAGAATTAGTATTTTCAAAATAACAAACTTTATTAAAAATTTGATATAAAACATCATATATACATGATTGTATATTTTTATAAAAAAGTAATGTTAATAGAATTTAATACTATATTATAAATAAACAAGAATATTTATAAATTACAATTTCCTTAACTTTTGTTAATGATTCTATAAATACGGGAAGTCAAAGTTTATTTTTATTTAGATAAGAAAAGTGAATATACGATTAATGACACTTGACATATATATGCCATTTCTTTTAATCGCTTATTAGTAGTAGAATTAACATAATTAATATTCGTTGAATACAATTCAACTAGTAATCATTTGAATATAATTAAACCACTAAAATTGATCTTTTAAACATTTTTTTGAGACAGTTTGTTGGTAACTTGCCCAAATTTGTTACCAATTGCAATAACATCGTCTTAAAAATTGACACCCTAAAAAATAAGATTTGTGTTAGTGCATCTTGCATCTTATAACTTAAACACTTTTATAAATTAAGCTTACTAATTCCACTAATTAATATAGTTATTTGAATTTTATAGATAAGTTTAAATTAACCATTAACCTATTATTAAAAACTATTTCATCTTTAGCATATTCTTTTTAAACTAAGAGGCGCAATGATTTTTAAAAAGAAAAACGAAAGAGACCACACTTAATGCTTAAATTTTTTTTGACAAAATACAATTAAATCGGCTATATTAAGCAGAAAAAGAACAATGACTGCCACCCTCAGGCCTCTTAAAAGCTCCGGCCTTGCTAGTAGGGGTGAACCTACTAGGTCTCAACAAGGGTTGCCCAATGTGATATTTTTATGTGTGATGAAAACCTAAGATGCCTTTTGAGATTTTGACGTCGATCATATGGGATTTTGGCATGGACCTCAAGAAAATATAATTTAAGATTTTAACTATTTACACGTATAAACCATATATTAATGTTTATACTAATAATAAAAATAAATAGAAATACGTTATTTAATAAAACATTTATCAATCACTCTAGCTTGTATTAAATAAGTATATTTTCTATTAAATAATAATACTAAATACTAATTATATTATTTTTACCTTTTTCAAATAAAAATAGATTTGTTCAAATATTAAAAAAGAGCTTTTATAAAAAATCACACTTAAAAAAACTAAATATTATAAAAGATGGAACTTTATAAAAAAAAATAATTTGTTTTTCAATTCTAAAACGACAAACGTTTTTAAAATACAATATACTTTACAATTGTGCTTTCAAAAAATAAGAGTTTTATAGAATTATTTTTTTATAAAAGATATTTTTTTAAAAAACAAAAATGATTAAATACAAAAGTTTTTTGATTAACAAGATATTTTAAAAAATGGCATTATTTATAATAAATTTTTTAAACTGAAATCTTTAGTGAAAAAAAAAACTTTGTAAAATATGATAGTTAGAAAAAAATGATATTGTTTTTTATTACTTAAAATAATTATTTATACATATTTTCAATCATACTTAATCTTAAAAATGATATTTTTTTTATTACTCAAAGTAATTGTTACTCAATTCTATTACTAAATCATGAAATTTACTAGATTTCACATAACACAATACGTGACCATCCGCCCAAAAAATAAAAAATAACGGCCACACGTACGTGAAGCTAGGCGTACATAAACCAAAGTACTAAACTCAAGTAAGTAGCGTATTAAACCCCCTCCGATCATTATATAGATCGATGATATCTTATGTATGTTATGGGTTTATGTTGTTTTGTTCCTATCCCTCTAAGTAACACTTTGATTCCATACTATCCGGAAAGATTAAATTCCGCTAACATGAGTCCGTCTGTCGCCAATTAATTGTGATTCAATCACACTGATCGAGTAACACATAAGAAACTGAACGACTTGACACGACGATAACAAGACGAGATTTCAACCGTCGTCTAGAATGTGGTGTTCTGGGGGTATGCCCGAGCCCACTTCCTGAATTCCATAACTAGGTAAACCCCCTGATCCACACAGCAAATATACATCGGCCCATATTCAAATCCAAGATCTCTCGTAAGAAAAGCAAGTGAGTAACTATTAGGATATAAAACCTTGGTTAATTATGTTTCTTAATAGCCGTAAATAGTGCTTCAATGTCAAATTGTCATAAATAATTTCCTTTGCAAAGTACACAAATAAAGTTAAATTAAAAACACTGTATGTGTCGGAATTGCGTCACAAATGTAAAATACTTATATATTTTTATGTAACTATAACTATTAAAAAGAATTGTTAACTTTTTCAGAAAAGACTTAGATTTCTGATAAATCATTGCACATATTTACTATTAATAAGGTTACTTGAAATCTTTAGTGTTCGATCGTGATTGAATCCGGATCATTTATCGAAATTCAATCTATTAAACCAACATGACTACGCGTTTGAGACATAAAGGACTAGGCTATTTGATAGAGCTTGATGCCAATAACCCGTTTTGGTGTTGGTTCAGGCCCCAAATAAACACACACAAATACACAAAGAAAAACCCACGTACAAAAGAAATATGGTTTCAAACTTTCTGTTCTTTTTTTCAATGACCAAAACAACTTATTTATAGTTAACATCCATATGAAACTTTCAAAAGCTACTATCTACTTCTACCGATTCAACAGGAAGACTCCTAAATAGTAGTAAGACTCCAACTTAAACTTTGACTACTAAATAACTTGCAAAACAACTAAACACATGTCTAAATAAACAAACTTGATCCATCAAAATAGACACTTGCTGACCCATTTCAAGACCCGACTTGAACCGTAAACAAAACCAACTTGACCCGAACATCAAGATTTTCCAACATTCACCCCCATAATCTTGATGTCAGTCTTGCGACTTTCTTGCTTGCTCGTTTCTTGCTCCTCTTGCTTCAACTTGCTTGCTTCAAAACACATTTGGTTTCTCGTACTTGCTTTCTTATTCATTCATTCGTTCTTTTTTTTTTCTTCCTTTCTTTCTGTCTTTCTTTCTTGATTGCTTGTTGATCTTGTCATGTAAGCCGAACTTGCTATGTACTTGCTGATCTTACTTTGTTACATGGATTCAAGGTAAGTTTTGACTTCTTCTATGATCACTTGTTGCTGTCAGATTACTATCTACTGATCAAGATGTAGAAAAAAAACCAATGTAACCTGCTGTTGTTTGACTACCTACTGAATTTGATCAGACTTTCATAATTACTTGCTTGCATGATCCCTTTGTTCAACCAATTAATACAGCAACGGTTTTCCAACGTTCCAATCACCCCTTCGAGTTTCTCTCTTAGCGTAATCACATTAAATTAGGATTGATCTTTGCTTCTGCTTGTTCATGCTAATCACAAATGAACAGCACTTTCTGCTACTTTCTTTCACTTTCTTGAAAACAATCACCGCTACAAAAACACTGCTCTTCCAAGACTTTTCTCTTCTTTCTTTCTCAACAAACCCAACTTTCTTTCTCTCTTTCTTTGGGTTGTTTATCTTCCTTTTCTTTCACTGCTGCGATCTCTTTCTTGTTTCGCTGCACTTTCTTTCTTTCTTCTTTGAATCGACCGGTCTTTCTTTGTCGATTTCTTCTTTCTTTCTAGCCGATGCTTTCTCTCTTTCTTCTTCCGACTATCTAAATCTTTACCGGACACCCCAGCTTCTCCGTCTACTGCTTTCTTAAACCTATGATCAGAAGATCACAGCCCCATCAACGTAAAACCTGATTCTTCTTGCTGTTTCTGCCCAGCAGCGAAGGGCTGCACCCTCTCTCATTACCGACTCTCAAAACGGCTTCTTCTTCGTCTTCTCGAGCCCTAAGCTCTGATACCAATTGTTGGTTTAGGCCCCAAATAAACACACACAAATACACAAAGAAAAACCCACGTACAAAAGAAATATGGTTTCAAACTTTCTGTTCCTTTTTTCAATGACCAAAACAACTTATTTATAGTTAACATCCATATGAAACTTTCAAAAGCTACTATCTACTTCTACCGATTCAACAGGAAGACTCCTAAATAGTAGTAAGACTCCAACTTAAACTTTGACTACTAAATAACTTGCAAAACAAATAAACACATGTCTAAATAAACAAACTTGATCCATCAAAATAGACACTTGCTGACCCATTTCAAGACCCGACTTGAACCGTAAACAAAACCAACTTGACCCGAACATCAAGATTTTCCAACATTTGGTACCGGATCGATGTCGATCAGTGCATGTGAAAAATTACACAAGTCCTTGAGATAGATATATATCTTTCAGAACTTAACTCTATGGTTAACATGTGTGCGTCCTTGGATATATCAATAATTCAAAATTCATGAAAAGACTATGTTGCTATAGTACGTACTCGATCTATAATCAGTGCGAAACTTTTGACGTGACAATAAATCGAATGGTTTCTAGCGAAAGAGGTTTAGTTTCTTGCTGAACCGGATTTAGAATATTCAAAGAGATTATTGATACTTTTATGATATATGGAATTAGATCATTATAATTAGAAAGTAATTAGTTATATAATTTACCGAATGATATAATTAATAAACATATTGTGCTCAATATTTAAGGAGAAATGAAACCCTAAATCGTTCGCTAGCTTAGTTAATGATATTATTAACAACATACGTATTTTTTTAATATTAATTAATTCAGTGTAAATTGGTACATATATATATATATATATATATATATATATATATATATATATATATATAACATCATATATACTCCCTACACTTGATGTCTTGATGTGGTATTTAAGTAAATATTTCACACTAATAAACGTATTGAATAATTAGGCATACATATATAATATCAAACCTGTGGTATAGGCAAGATAACGAAGAGATCCAAAAAGAAGCTTTTCTTGGCTTTGGTTAAGATCCGAGCCGCAACACTACGTCTGGTGCCACCATCACGATGGTTCAGCTCGCGGTGGTACCACCAGCTCATCTTGAGCTGCAGCCACATGTTCCAGACGTGCAAGGCGTCCGTAAAACACCGAAGAACCGTGATGGTGACCGAGAACCACCCGTCCACGAACACGCACATGCATGAGTCGCTTACGGAGAGCGTGTAGAAAAAAAGTGGGTCGATGAACAGACCAGTGGCGCAGACCAGAAGGAAGACACGGTTCCATTCTTGAACCCATTCGGATCTAGGATCCAAGAACGTTCTCCCACGTGGAGGGCACGTGGTAAAGAGGAAATCTTCGCATTCTTTAGACGCATGTATAACCTCCTCTTCTTCTTCTTCTTGATCTTCTTCAGCACTGGTATCAGTGTAAGCATCTGCAATGTCATGGCTGCTATCCATGGATACGTAGGTGTGTTTTCACTCTCACTGTGTGTGAGAGAAGATAGAGAGAGAATGGAACGATGAGGGATGGAGTTGAGTATTTTAGGCAGGAAGCTGACAACTAAGGGAATATATGCAGAGATTTTTTTTTGGAGGCGAATTAACAAGAGTGATATCGTGAAAAAGATAATTAATATTATGGAAAATTACCAAGTTCATTTTATTCATTTTTCCCTCAAAATATCCATTTAACTACCCTTTTATGGATGCCGGCGCCCGTAAATATACATGCGTCCGCTCAAATAGCCAATCATACAAAGTTTGTCATGTGTCATATACAGGTGCCCGCCCATGTAACAGTTTTTCAAGCACTCGCTCATGAATTACAGGTGTCCGCCCATAGATTACAGGCGCCCGTGTCAGATTATATGAGCGCCGGCACCCATATAGGACACGTGACAAACTTTGTTTGGTTGGCTATATAGACGGACACCTGTATACTCACAGGTGGCGCCCCTAATAGAATGAATATTTGAAAGTTAAATGGACATTTAGATATATAGAAAAACTTGGTGTTTGGGAATTTTCCCTTAATATTAATATATAAAGCATATTATTAATTTTTAATTTGTTTTGTCGAAATATAACAGAGAAGATGATACGTGGATTTTATTCATATTATATATGTATTTAATTGAATGCTTATAGTTTAACGAGATAAGGAAATGTTCAAATAATCTACAACGATGATATGTTTCAAGCGGTTATAAATTTTTGCAAACTCATAAAAGAATAAAGTATTGTAAATGTGTTACAATGATGTTAAAAAAATCCAATATTTGGTTTCATCTTGACGGGTTATTTCGGGTTAATGTTTTAAGAGTGAATTAATATTATTTGTTCACAATCCTAACAAAATATATGTTGTATATATAACACATGTTTTGATTTTAAATTTATAATAATAACATATATATTCTTATGATTTCAGAGAAATTATATTTTTATATTTATTATAGATTGGGTTTTTTATTTTTTTATAGCTTGTTGATAAGTTGATATATATTGGTTAGAATAATGAATTCAACGTCACAAATTTATATTAAGTTCTCGATACTCATACAGTTTAAAATTTATCTATATTAATGTATTAAATTAAATGAAATTTCTAATATATCATTTCAACATGATTATTTATATCAATGTGACAATATAATTTGGTTTAAAACGGTACGGTGTCATGTAAAATATAATTTATAATCCATTACATCCCTGTCACAAAACCCACGAGGAAATTCCATCGTAATGCGTCAGTTATCAACTACTAATCTACACGTAACTATGCAAGTATTGTAACTTTGTCAGACTCATTTACCATATATTTGAAAAACGATTGAATTTATTCGTACACACGCGTATTAATAACTTTATTTTTTGTATTTTTAATATTAATTTTTTAAAAAAAATATGTATAAGTAAAATTTATATAAATATATATGATTGATTTAACATGAATACGACATATAGATAATATGAGTGAGCTTGAAAAATACTTTGTTTCACCTTTAATCATCGGAATCAATTAGAAATAAATTAATATAAAGAGTATGAAAACACAAAAATTCAGCATAAAAAAATACAGAGCATAAAAGAATTCGGTGCGAATAAATAAAGCTTTTATACAAAAAATAAGATATATGCAGTAAATTATTATTTATTTATTTTTTAACATGACGCATGTGAAATTCGTATTAATTACTACTTTTATTATACAAAGTTTTCTTATTTGATCATTTCTTTATATTATATATATATATATATATATATATATATATAATTAGGTTAGTATCTCGTGTATCACACGAAATAAATAAAAAATATATAATAAGTAGTTATTAATGAAAATTTAAGCAATATAAAATGATTTTTAAGTATAAAATATGATTAAAAATTCATATAATTTAATACCTTAAATATTAAAATAATTATATTATTTTGTAAACAATATTTTTTTCAAAGTTTGTTTTCTTTAAATATTTTTTTTCAAAAAACTGTTTCTGAAAATTCTATATTTTATAATAATTTGATTTTTTAGAAAAATGTGGTTTTTTATTTTTTACGTATTTTTATTGTATTAAAAAAACTTTTTTTAATTTAAAAATATATATAAAGTATATTCAACATTTAATATTATTAATGAATATAAGATGTATTTCATAGGAGATATATGTGGGAAAATAAAATTGAGGTGCTATAGTTAAATGAAATGTGTAATTAAAAACTTTTATTTATTAGAATAGATAGATTTTTACTGATTTTGAGAATATATTATTAACCTATGTTGAAGAACAAAAACTACACAGCATATATACAGACAATGATGACACGCTTACAAAACATCACTGAAGTGAACCCCAGTCGGGGATGGACTTGTCGCAATTGGTAGTCATCTGCGAGAACCTCGACAAGCAACAATGCCCACCCTCATTGAAAACCAAGCGGCCAGTAGTATCGTTGAACTACACAGGATCTCTTTTTTATTCTAGTGTGTTATCAATTAAAGATGTTAAATGGTTTGGTTTGTCTGTCTTGAATTGTTTTTAAACCAATCTGTCAATCGAACCAATCTGTATTTGAATTTGTTAAGCGAACCAATTAACCAAATAAACTAGATTCAAGTATATATAAACTGAACAAACTAAACAAAGTGAATTATAAATGTGATTATTTTTTGCACATCTCTATCAATATAGTAATATACTTAGTAATTAGGTAATTGACTAATTAACTAATAAAATAATATATTAAAAAGTAATAAGATAATTAACTAATTAATCAAATCTTAGATACACAAAAATTTCTTTAATGACATACATTCGTTATGTAATATGTTTATTATATTAAAAAGCTAGAAGGACTTTTAGTTAAATTATTTAGTTGGTTGCTTTAAATAATAAATTAATAGTATTGAAATCAGGTATTCAGAAAAAATATATATATACTAAATCAATTAATTTAAAATAATATGTTATGTTAAAATTTTGGGGCCTCAAAGGCCTCCGTCTAACATTCAATTCTAACGAGTCAGTCCTAATTAGTTGAACCAAATTTTAAGTATTGTATATCAAATTATGTAATACTAGTTTAGTCATACGTGTATTACACAACTTGATTAAAAAAATAACATTAAATATACAGATTAGTAATTAAGATTTAATAATTGCAAAATGCTTTTGTTATATAACTTTTTGTTAGTTAAGTTGTTGAATAATGTTATTTGATACAAAAATAGTTAATTTTGCTAAGGCCCGATTAGGAAATAACGACTAATTATATTCGTATGATAATGGAAATACATAGACACATTACGCTATTTTATATAAGATAATGTTAACATAAACATAAAAAAGTAATTTAAAAAATATAAATAATAAATATTAAAAATTATATTCAAAAAAGGATTGAAAAACTATGGTTGAAATCTTTTTATGATTTTTTAAGTTTTAATAAATTATTAAATAAAAAGATTTATATTTTTATATTTAGTTATATATAATTTGATTATTTAAAATTGTTAGCATTAAATAAAAGAGAGAATTATCATTTAATATAAAAAAATGACATGAAAAAAATAAAAAATTGGTTAAACAATTGACATATGTCAGTTTTTGATGCTATTTTGTTAAAATAGATGGATGCAACCATATATTCTTAATTCTTGTAATCTACAAATTAATTATATCTATCATTAAATGGGCCAGACACACAAATGGGGTTGCGGTTGAAACCTGAAACAAACATCATATCATATGGTTTGGCAAAGGGCAATGGAAGGAAGTTTCCTCATGATCAAATAAGTTTGAACAACCGCTGGTTCTTCGTAGCTTCGTTTGTTTTGGACTTTTGTTCTTCAAACATATATCCATCCATTCAAATCACGTCCTTGTTTCGTTTGTTCACGTCTTCTTTCGCCACTCCTTTGATTATGAATTATCAATTAAACCAAATATATATATAGATAGAGAATTATATTATTCAATTAAGAATCATTAAATATGAAGGAATTATAAGAACTAACTTGAATCACATGTTCTAATATATATAAAAGTAATTTTCTTTTGAAATAGGAAAAGTTACTTTTATAACCTTATAAACTTGTGAATATAATTGAATCTTTTAGTATTTAAGTAGATAGGTAACAATAGTTTACAATTGAACATCCTCTACACATACATATCAGGTTATACCCGCGTTTTAGCCCAACGTTGACAAAAATAACCATGTGACAACGGTATATTTAGACTTTGCTAAAATGTGATATTTGAAATAAATTACTAAAGCACTATATTTTAAAAATAATATGTGAAAAACAAAATCTATTAAGAAAGGTAAGATTAGTAGATTACTAATTGCCGTTCAAAAAAAAAAAGTAGATTACTAATAATTAAGTTTAGGAAAGAGTTTTTGATCATTGATCAAGTCATAGCAATGAATACAATCAAGATGTAGCGGTTTCATAATAAAATATTTACTTATGAGTTATGACTCAATTCCTAAATGGGATTAATCACTATTATTGCTCCCTTATTTTTCAAAAATAAAATAGTATACATATATATTTCTTTTTAACTGGGTTGACATAATGTGCGTACAATGGTCCACACTGAAACTACTAACCTATATATAAAAAGTAAAAACTATTGTATAGCGTGTCAGTCAGCGGTAAATAATACAAGGCCGGACCCATTTTTGCAAGTAATATCTATTTTTTGAACGTTAGGTTAAACTATATATATATATATATTTTTGTAAAAACTGATTTCATCCATGTTGCAAAATCTATAATATATTTTTGCCCATGCTTTTAAGTTTTAAAAGATTAGCATGTATTGTATTTGCATTGTTTTAAATGTTTTTTATAAGTAGTATTAATTTTTTGATTAATGATTATATAGCTTGTTTGGTTAATATTAAATGCAAAATATATATGGGTTTGTAAGTTGTAAAACAAAAATAGTTTAAGAATTGTGTAAAGACTAATAAATGCTGATGCTCACCAAACTTCTCATTTGACTAAGTACTGGACTCTACAAAGACTAACAGCCTTCGGAAGGAAAAAGTTACTCTTCGGAAGCAACATTACTTCCAAAGGATAACTCACTCTTGCCGAAAGCTGTAAAAGACAACTGCTTCGGAAGGCCAACACTTAGAAGATTTAAAGCTTCAGAGCTTCCGAAGACTTGAAGCTTCTGAAGAACAAAGGCTTCCGAAGACACTCCTCAGCATCTTCCTTAGACAAAGACTTCCGAGGATAATCCTCTGACAAAGATTGTAGCTGATTACCCTTTATAGTGCAAAAGGTGCTGACAACAAACATGTTGGTCTGATCAAAACAAAAAAGAACATACCGAGAGTCAGACACACCACCTTACTTCTCCTCAGCAGCATTAAATGCAAAAGATTGCCTGAAGCCTTTGAAGATCAAAACATTAAATGTCTTTTGTATTTAGCTAGTCTTTTATAAAGTCAATGTCTATATTTGTAATCATTGTAATTGAGTGTCTTAGCCTGTTAAGACACTTTAGATACTAGAATAAGCTTTACTTTGTGTATTGTATAGTATACCCAACTTGTATTCCTACGAGTATACGCTTGTAGCCTTGGCTATATAACCTCTCAGTGTAACTTGTATAAGTGTGTGCTTGTTGTAACACTTGTATTACTTTGAGAGAAATATATCTTTGAGCTTGAAATTTATTCTTGTGTTCTTACTTGTGTTCGAAGATTGTTTGATTACCTTGAGTGTTTGAGAGATCCTTCTAACAGAGATTCCACACATGTTAGATTGGTAGAAAGAAATACTTGTGAAGTGTTGTTTGAAGTAACAACCCGATCCAACAAATTGTCTTCACAATAAGGTGTTAAATGACTATCTTGCGAATTGTTTGATGATTTACATGGAAAAATGTTAGTAATTTTGACTTGAAATCCATAATAAATGAATTCAAAAATCTCAAAAGTTGTCGGGCTAAGTTGTAATTCTCCTTTTGAGTATTCTCCCTTACTCATGTATCATTTAAACATTTAGGTAGTTGTTTGTTTAAACAAATATCTGCCCTTTGATAAATTGTATAACAATTATTGAACCAATGATAATAAATTAGATACTTACAATTTTTATTTTTTAACACAACCCGACCCAAATCGTTGATCCGAACGTTTAACACGAGATATATTGATATGAGAAAATTTTGCAAGTCTTATAAATTACAATTCATTTATATTTTTTTCAAGTTCTGCCTCTTGTATCAGTCAAATAACCTTAGCTAAACAGTTTTTCATTAGGCATTTACACCTTGCTTTATATATAACTAGGTTAAATCCCGTGTATTACACGTGTTTAATATACAAAATGTTATATACTTTTTAATAAAAAATAAAGTTATGTCTATAAAAAAATAAGAATTACACTTGATTTTTTTTTTATAATTATACATACTGTATTTTAACTTTCAAATCATCCTATCAAGCTAAATATTTAAAAATAATTCATGGAAAATAATTACTGTTGTTGTTGTTATTATTATTATTATTATTGAATATTTTAATGAACATAATTTGAAGTTAATGATAGTAAGAGACCTAAATAGAAGTTTAGATAATAAATGAAGTTTAACTAAAAACTTTATAACTGATTGCAGATTAAACTCATTTCTTAATAATATATTAATTATTTTTCATATCTATAATTCACAATGCATGATTAAATACTGGATATCAATAATTAAATAATATATACACATTAAAAAACAAAAACTAAATGACTACAATGATAATAAATGTTACCAATTATATATATATTTTAAATTAAGAGTTATAAACATATAATAACAAATTAAAATAAATTTTTGCCAAAATAATATATGAATATTAAAGTTAATTTTCATATTTTATTACCTGAATAAGTAAAAATATTTATATTAACATTTAATAATATTCCAATACATAAAAGAATTAACTTTTATGAATTATAATTATACCATAATTTGTAAAATATATAAATAAGTACTTAGTTTTTGTAACTTACCTAAACAATGAAAAGATTTAAAAGTTTTATATTATTTAATGAAAATAGTAAGTTAAAATATAAAAATATATGAATATACATGAAGTAATTTAGGTTTTTAATATTCTCATTTTTAATAAAATCATTATTTGTATAGTTTACTATTTGTTTTATAACGTGTCTATTTTATTTTACTTTGTTTAGTTATTTGCTTTTTTCAATATACTCTAAAAATATTATTAAATTTATACATTGAAAGTTTAAGATATTCATGACTTAATTATTTATTTGTATATATAATTTAATAAATATAAGAAAATAAGTTAAAATAATAATTTCTCAAATTTATTAATTATCACTATTAATTAAGGAGTGTTAATAAATGATTCAATGCTCCAAGTTTTAGCAAGGAAGCAAAAATGAAACATGCTCCATTGCATGACATGTGGCACACAAAAACTTTGATTTATTATATAAGATTATACTAGGTTAATATCCCGTGTATTACACGGATTGTATAACAAATATTATATAGTAATTAATAAAAATTTAGTATTTAAAAAACGATTTTTGAGGTAAAATATGATTGAATTTAAGTTAGTTTTTTAACATTTCATTCTTAAAATTGTATTAAAAACTATTTTTATATACAAATCTTATTGTTTAAACTTCTGGGTTTGTTTTTTTAGAAAATTTGTTTTTATATAATTTTTATTTTCAAAATCTAATTTTAATATAAATATTTGATTTATAATTTATTAAAAAATTATTATTAATAAAAAATGTATAATTAAAATCATTAGTTATTGTATTTAATTTAATTATTTAATATGAAGAGAATACATAAGCAATTAATATGAGAGAGAAGTATATAACATTGTTAGAATGTGACATGAGTCAAAAGTGATTTAAGAATTTGACAAGTGTAATTAAGTGGTTTAAGAATTTGACAAGTGTCATTTGAGTTATGATGACGGGGGTAGGACCGATATGGACGGGACAACATGTCCAGACCATAAAAATGACTTATGGCAATGATGATGGATCCCGATCACCCAATAGAAGGAAGCCCGTTATGGACGGGATAACTTATCCTGCCCATAAAAGGTCCTACAGCTTCTTCTCCAAAGCAAAGCATTGAAAACTGATTCTAGATGTGATGGTAAAAAGATAAGATCTGCGTGTCAGATCGCAAACAGGTGATAGAGGTCATTTCTGACAAACAGTAACAGCAGTCAGCTCCAAGGAACTAAAAATAGAGTAAAAGATGAACCAGGGGATAATTAGAAGACCGCCTTCCAGAAAAGGAATTACACAACGGACTAAGCCAGGCACTCTTGATCTCCTCAAGGTTATAAATACCGACTTCCTTTCAGGAAGTTGGGACACATTCAATTCTCTTAAACACATTTACTACTTTCTCTCGTGAACCAATACTTATTCTCACGCCGGAGGCTGATCGCAGGGATCCTTCCCTGCAGTGAGACTAACGGTATTTGGTTGCAGGTACTCTTGAGCTGTGGACTGGATAAACTAGGAAGGTCAAGCAGAATCGTTGTTTTAACAAGTGGCGCCATCCGTGGGACACTATACAGCTTCACTACGTGTCTTACTCTACTGGCCTTGAACTCCCGATTATTTGCCCATGGCAGAAGGTGCTCCTAACCGAGATGAATCTATTCCTCGATCTTCTTCTCCCTTTGTGACAATTGAAGTGCCGGAGATCAATGATTCGGTGGATTTGACTCCCGAGGGGATCCGAGAAAACTTTTCCAAACTCCAGGAGCTCATGAAGGAGTATGTACGAGAAGAAAGGCTTCGAGGTGTGCGAGTACGACTAGATTATGAGCACGAAGTTGACACTCCCCAGAACGTCGCTCCACAAGGTAACTTCACTAACTCAGTTACTTTGGTGATTCCCCCGAGCACGACCGAAGCACAGGCCTTGTTGGCAGGAATAACACCGTTTTCAGCTGTACCTCCACAAAGCTCAATCTCCGCACCTCTAGGAACCACTGCCTACCCATTCGCGACAGGTTTTCCATTTATTATGGACCACACGTTCCCTTCAATGCCTAATCCCCTACCAACTTTCCCGCCATTTTCGGTAAGCATGCCCCAACCTCCTTTTTACACGAATGGTCCGACGACCTCCACGACCATCCACACACATGTGGATCGTTTCCATGACTTGTCCCAGCTGTACGTCCCAAAGATGTCCTCAAAATTCACTCCCCGAATATATGGTTTCAAGTTTCCAGAGAGAACGAAAATGCCCTATAATGTAACTTTGTATGATGGCTTCGGAGACCCTAATGATCCTCTAGAACTGTTTACTGGTGCGACATTGGTGGAAATATGGTCGATGCCTGTGTGGTGTCACTTGTTTGCATAGACATTCACGGGACCAACTCGCCTGTGGTTTAACAGTCTGCCCAACGAAAGCGTGGACAGTTTTGAGGAGTTAAGCTGAGGTTTTCTCGCTAACTTTATGCAAGAGAAAAAATACACCAAAAACCCAATGGCCATACATAATATCAAGCAAAGGGAAGATGAAGACCTAAGGGCATTTATGGAAAGATACAAAGTGGAAGGGCTTAGCATCCGAGGTACCACTGAGCAGATGAGAATTTTTGGCTTTATGCACGGAATAAGACCAAAACAGTTGGTGGAAGAGCTCAATAAAACAGTGCCGAGAACAATGGAAGAGACGTTAGAAAGGGCAAAGGCTTTCATTCGAGGAAAGGAAGCCACACAAAGCCTTGAGAAACATCGAAAGAACATGGGTAATAACTGGAAGGCCGAAGAACAAAAGCAGAAGCCGCGATTCCAGCCATTTGTTGAAAGAAGAACACTAAGCCATTCTTCTGAATCCAGGAGACCCTACGAGAGGTCACGACCTCCTCATGGCACTTCCCGAGAAGACAAAGATAGACACGTGCAATTTATAGCACTATCAAAAACACCACAGGAAATTTTAGCCACTGAGGATGCGAAGTTTAGTTTCCGGCTTCCTCGACCAATGGGCCGGCCATGAAAAAAATCCGCACAAGTACTGTGAATTCCATGAAAATACAAGTCATTACACTAATGACTGTTTTTAGTTGAAAAAACGAATCGAAGCAGCAGTGCAAAGTGGGGAGCTGGCGCACCTCGTGAAGGATATTCGCCAGAAAAATGAGAAAGGAAAGAAAGACAAAGGAAATGAGAAGAAACAAAGGGAGGTCCTGATAGTATACCCCCACAAAAGGATCCGCAGAGATGAGGAGGAACCCTTAGGAGGTATTTCTCAGTTTCCTATTATTTTCCCTTCGTTGCTTGCGAACATGACAACGGATAAACCAATGATTGTGAAGGCTTTAGTAGAAGGAGAACGAATGTACATGATATATCTGGATGGGGGAAGCGCAGTTGAAATATTATATGAGCACTGTTTCTTACAAATGAAGACGTCCATCCAGCAGCGCCTGATCCCTTTCAGGATTCCCCTAATGGGTTTCTCAGGGGAAAGGGTACAACCAGTGGGTGAAATGGATTTGGAGGTCACTTTTGGGGAAGACAGAAGATCAAAAATTTGGATGCTAACATTTATGGTCGTCCGTTCACCCTCCAGGTATAACTTGATTATAGGAAGGCCTGGGTTGAAAGCTTTTGAAGCGGTTGTTTCTACTGCCAACGGTATGATGAAATTTCCTACTGAAACCGGGATTGTCTGTCACACCCCTGCGCCGCGTGCGGAATCCACGGCGCGGTGACGTATGAACAGTTGAATCATGCACAAGTATTGATTAAGAACAACTACAATGGATTACTAAGTTGCATAATGTTTAGACAATTGTTTAGTTACAGACAGTCTATCTACCAAAAGAAAGACAACTACCGACCCAAAATATAGTTACAAAATAAGACTCCAAACAAGACAATTAAACATTTAGGATTTAATGAGTTTCTAATCCATCCTAGCATGTTTCTTCATCTTGTTCTATCTTAGTATGGTCTCCTTAGTTGTCCCTGAGAATGTCTTAAACCTGATTACCTGAAACACGTGAAAAGTAACTGTCAACTACAGACGTAGTTGGTGAGAACAATAGGTTTAAACATTTGTAAACATGAGTATATGATTTAAGGCATAGGTAAGTTAAAGCAACATAAGATTCACACGGATGAGCTGCAACCCAAACTAACATCAAGTAAGAAAATGAGTGTAAACAGTCCAATCACTGTTTGCACGAGAGTCAACATATAATATCAAGTCCCAAACCACGTTTGGAGTTAGATAATGTGTCAACAGTTTTGATAAAACCATATGTAACCGAAATCTGCAGTTAGTTTATAAAACAGATTTAAAAACTAACTGCAGCAATCGGCCTGCCCCAATGTATGTGTCCGCTTTCCCTTGTTGTGATCACCCAGTACTAACGCTAATGAATATGATACTTGATGCTTTTACAAGTTTGTTTACAACAATAGACACCATGTTTCTGAACCTTACTTTAACCGGATGTGTTAATGCCTTATTTGATAACTTGAATTGAAAACCTAGATTTAATTCCACGAATTAAATCCTTTGTTTTGAATACCATGAAATGAACCACTTGATTTGACTACCATGATGTGAACCACTTGATTTGAATACCATGATGTGAACCACTTGATTTGATTACCATGATGTGAACCACTTGAATTGAATACCATAAAATTGTGACCTTGTGTAACAACAAGGTTTATAACCAAAGAGTTTATAAAATCCTTTATTTATACATTTGAGTAAATCGGTTACAAAACAGTTCAAAGATTCTTTATAAAACCTTTTTAGTGAAAAGAGTTTAATGATTGATAATTCCTTTAAAACAGTTGGTGAATCCCTAGGATTCGTAAAATGAACCCATAATGTTTATAAGAATACACACACCTTGTGTAATGAAATATGATTGTAAACGATTGGTTTGATCACGTGTTCCACCCCAAAACAGTTATAAAACAGTAAAAGAGGGGCTAAAGTTCTCACCTGTCTGCAGTAGACTCTGAACTAAAACAGATAGCAAGTAGCAAACAGGACTTCTAATTGATTCCTATAACATTGTAATCATACATAAGATATAGGATTTATAATTGAATAGACCTTAATTCATTGATTGACTTGTGTTCTCTTGAAATTGATTATCACATGATAACTTGTTCTCATGATTATGATTGTGGTGAAAACTTGAAAGTTATGATTTGAATCACTTGCTTGATCATGGGTCCAAGAAACGAATGTGAAATGTTCCTTTGCATAAACCTTATGCATAAAATGATAAATGTGTTGAGAATTTGATAACCATTGATTACTATGATTTGTAAAAAAATGTTCCAATTGTTTTAAGTCTTGTGATTGTGAATTGATCTTCATGATTATTGTTAAGTTACAAACTTAACCCATTTATGATCAATTCACAATTGTCGCAATCGAGGCCTCACATTGGGCCTTAAGCCCATGAAACCATGAGGCTTATCAAAGGCCATGGGCCACCTAGTTCAATAATGGGCCAATTGAATGTGCTATTGGGCCTACTAACTTGTTTATGGACCATGTAACATGTCAAAGACAAAATTGGACCAACTTAAAGCTCATAATGGGCAGGAAGCCACTATGTGTATCAAAGGGAATAACATGGGCCAATTATGATTGGTTTGGGCCGGATGGAATCAATTTGGGCCAAGTAATGTAAAGAAACTTGCAGGTTGGGCCTCGGCTAACTATATTGGCAGCGAACCTATTATGGTTTTTGCCTTAGGTTCGGCCAAGTAATACAACAAGGTTCGGCCCTAGGGTTGCTGCATCATGGGTTCGTGGAGCAACTAGGGTTCGCCATATGCAGCAACTAGGTTCGTGAAGGTTCGACATAGGCTAAGCGATTGCATGAAGGTTCGTAGCAACAAGGAGGGTTCGTGTTACTGCTTATGGTTCGGCAACATCACAAAAGGGTTCGGTGGTTCTCAAGGGTTCGCTGCATGCATGGTTTGGTCACATGGAGCTTCGTCTAGGGTTCGTTGGCCATAACCATCAGAAGGGTTCGTTCATAGCTCATCAAGGTTCGTGACATGCATGCATGAAGGATTCGTGAAAGATTAGCATGGCTCGTGCAGGTTCGTAGTGTCACACCCCCAATTTCAACTAACGGAATTACACCGTTTGGGAGCATGACAAACCAGGATCTCAGATCATTAGACATAGCGAAGACCTCTATATGAATTTCAAAACATACGTTGGTCTTTAAAACATAATATTCAGAGTTTACAAAAAGTTGTGGAAGCGTTTCAAATCAAAACCAATAAACTGTTGATAAGTAAAACATTACAAATCAAAATACTGAAATATTCAAATTCAAATGTTCAAAGTTTATAATGCATGAGACTCTATCTTCCTAGTCCATGCCAGCTGTTACGCGCGCCTTAGCGTCCTGAGAAAACATGCAAATCAAGTCAACACAATGGTTGGTGCATAACACAGGTTTTCAATAATCACATTGTTCAAAACATCAGTTTGAATAATAAGTTGTAGATAACATAATCACAATTGCACAGTCATGATAGCTAGTCATATAAACTATTTACATACGTGTTCGACACCGAAGCTGACTAGTTGCCATGCTATAGCATGTTTTCGCCTTGCCACTATTGTCTATCACAACAATAGTAAAAATGTGTTTGGTCAGTCAAACACCTGCGTAGATCCCATCTACCAGGTGAGGTTTGTCAAACCTAATAGATCTATTTCCAACTACCACGCTTTGCATTACAGCAAACTAAACGGTTCGAGGTGTGTAAGGACTTTCAAGTTGATATGTTTTCACATAATGTAAACAGATAACTCATGCAAGTGATATGTATCTAAAAATCAGTTTGTTGCACATGTTTTCTCCCCCAAAACAGTTTAAAATAAGAAAGGGGTCGTGTACGCACCTTTGATAGTAGTAGAATGATCAAATATGTGTGAACTTGCGTAGAAATCCTCTACGAAGAATCTGTGATTTAAACAATAACCTAAAGTTATTCGAATTGTCGTTTTGTGCTTGAAATCACATACGTATCAACATACGTATGTTAAAGTGTGATAATTAGGCATACGGAAGTACGCGTGCTTTTGAAATCGTTTAAATAAAATCACATTTGATTTTATTTAATTAAACGTAATTATACGCGATTTCGTGTTCGGACTAAAATATGAATTTTATCATTTCAACACGTTCGTATTCTCGTTACGGTTCCAACGCAACTTGAACGGATGAAAACGGAGTTAAAATGAATAAAATATGATTAAAATACTAAATAACTAATAAAATCCAAAAATTTGGTTGGGCCGGGACTCGAACCCGCGACCCTCAACACTAACACACATGCATCTAACCATCTTCGCCCGCTAGGGTATCGCGTCTGATATCAGGAATAAATTGTTTTAAGCTTAGATGACTCGGTTCCCTTTTGTTCTATTATGGCCGAAGCAATGTTCCCCAATTGACCACCATTTTCGAATCCGATTGCACTCATCAACACAAGCTTATCATTCTAACCACTTATGCGTACCTAATGATGGTTCTAATTCGATCAAAACATAATCAATATGTTCTAATTGATCCACATAATTCTCGGTTTTCAACCAAACAAATTTTCAATTCGAAATCCTCTAATTCATGATTAAAACCTCAAATTAACTTAGGCTTTAGTTCAATCGAATCATTCTGAAACTACCTATATACATTAATTATATTTTTAAACTCTTTAGAATCGAAACCCCCAATTCATTCCCCTTCAAGAACCCTAATTGTCGAATTCTTACAATTCGAAATTAAAACCCTAAATCATCATAGGTGTAAGCTTGATCGGTGTACTCTGAAACTATCCATATACATTAATTTGATTTCCAAACCGTTTTGATCAACGACCCCCAAAACCGATTTTTGATATGAACCCTAATACTGAATTGATATAATTCGATGTTGTTACACGAAATACAGTTGGGGATAAACTTAATCGGCTCATTTAGCATGTGCGAGTGTGATTTATTACCTGATTTAGTATCCAATTCGAGTAATTCGAATTTAGCTCAAACTTCGGCCACCTACGATCGGTTTCTTCAAATCTGGAACTCTTGAAATCAAATTCTTGTATGCAGAGACTCCTAATGTTGCCGAATAAGGATTTTGAAAGTTCAATTGTGAGAAATGAAGTCGATTTATGGGATTTTGACATTGAATGGTTTCGGTTTCAAGTGTTGTGGCCGTTTTTGAACAAATTCGATAATGATACGATTCTGTAACGTATAGAAACTGTTAATCATCATAATTGTGATGATTATGATGATTCAATATCAGTTACAATCTGGTTTTGATGACAATTCCGAATTTAATTGAGATTAATGGCCGAAATTTGACTCTAAAAAGTCAAAATTGATCATACTAATCATTTACAAGTTAAAATCCTATAACCTAAGTGTTTTAGACTTATTTCAATTAATTCAAACCCTTAGAAATTATTCTAAATCAATAACTTAACATTTCGGTTAACAAAGTTAAACCGAAAATCCCGAATTGTCACTAATTGGATCATCTAACTCATTGTTGGGCTAAATTATCTCAATTGGACTTCTAAAATACAATTGGGCCTCACTGAGCCTTCCTGGGCCCACCTCGGCCTTCCCTGGGCCTACTTTGCTTTACATTGGGCCTTACTTGAACTTATTGGGCCTTACTGGGCCTCTCTTGGCTTATTGAGCCTATATTGGCTATGTTGGGCCTAATTGATCTTGTTGGGCCTCAATTGGCCTTATTGGGCCTTCATTGGCCTTGTTGGGCCTTCATTGGCCTTATTGGGCCTTCATTGCCTTTATTGGGCCTGTGATATCACCAACTCTCGTTAACAAGGTTAGTGTAAAAAGTCGGATTGTCACATCATCCCCTTGTTGAAGGAATTTTCGTCCCGAAAATTAGCAAGTGTTAAGAGTAGTTAGGAAACTACTTACGAGTTTAAATCGTACGTGTTAGTGTGATTTGATCATTCTGTGTGCTTGTGTGTACTCACACACAAAGTCTAATGCTTGCAACATCACAACTCAATTGTGATCGTTCAATGTAACTGTTTTGCGTGTACACTAGTTAGTTCACCTAACTGTGACTGTTTGTGTTTGATCATACTGTGTTGTGTAACCTCACACATAGTGAGTGTCTGAAACTGTTTGTACTATGCAACCCTGCACATAGCAAAGTGTATGTAACCAATGTACTATGCAACCCTGCACATAGCAAAATGTATGTAACCAATGTACTATGCAACCCCACACATAGCAAAATGTATGTAACCAATCGTGTATGTACTACCATAACATGTAACATATGAAATGTAGCACATAAAACATATAAAATGTAATGTAGCACAAATATTTGTAACAAAATCAATTGAATAAATAAAACGTTTGTGCTTACAGTTTGAAATTTGCAGTGTTGATGTGTGAAAGCATCACGTCATCCCCTTGTTGAAGGAAATTTCGTCCCGAAATTTAACGTGCGCTCTCAGTGTTAGCAGTAACTGTCTTGAATAGATGAGGATATTTCTTCATCATTTGGTCTTCCCGTTCCCATGTGAATTCAGGACCCCGTCTTGAATTCCATCGGACTTTGACTATCGGAATCTTACTTTGCTTCAGTTGTTTGACCTCTCGGTCCATGATTTCTGCTGGTTCTTCAATGAATCGCAGCTGTTCATCTACTTGTATTTCTTCCAATGATACAATCAATGTCTCATCAGAAAGACATTTCTTTAAGTTCGACACATGAAACACATCATGAACTCCACTGAGTTCCTCCGGTAGTTTGAGTTGATACGCAACCGGACCAATCCTTTTCAGAATCTCAAAAGGTCCTACGTAACGTGGACTAAGCTTTCCGCGCTTGCCGAATCGTATCACTCCTTTCCAAGGTGACACCTTTAGAAGAACTCGGTCTCCTACTTGAAATTCCAACGGCTTGCGACGTTTGTCTGCATAACTCTTCTGTCGATCCCGAGCCGCTGCCATACGATTCCGGATTTGGACTATCTTCTCTGTCGTCTCGTGCACCAGTTCAGGACCTGTTAACTGACTGTCACCAATTTCAGCCCAGCAAACTGGTGAACGACATTTGCGACCATACAAAGCTTCAAACGGTGCTGCTTGAATGCTTGTATGATAACTATTGTTGTAAGAGAATTCCACCAACGGTAAATGATTCTCCCAGCTATCACCAAAATCAATTACACAAGCTCGTAACATATCCTCGAGCGTTTGAATCGTTCGTTCACTTTGACCGTCGGTCTGCGGATGATAAGCGGTACTCATATCCAAGCGAGTCCCCAATGACTTATGAAGAGATTTCCAAAAATTGGAAGTAAACCGGGCATCCCGATCTGATATGATAGATATTGGCACACCATGCCGTGCTACTACTTCCTTAATGTAGATACGAGTCAATTTCTCCATCTTGTCAGTTTCTTTGATTGCTAAGAAGTGTGCAGATTTCGTTAATCGATCAACAATTACCCATATCGTATCACAACCGCTCGGTGTACGGGGTAACTTAGTAATGAAATCCATCGAAATCTGTTCCCATTTCCACATCGGTATCTCTGGTTGTTGCAATAAACCAGATGGCTTCTGATATTCAACTTTGACTTTCGAACAAGTCAAACATTTGCTAACGTACTTAGCAATATCAGCTTTCATGTGAGGCCACCAATACAGTGCCTTCAAGTCGTGATACATCTTGTCTGATCCTGGATGGACTGAATACCTGGACTTGTGTGCTTCATCCATCACAAGTTCCCTTAAACCTCCATACAAAGGTATCCACATTCGATTAATGAAATAACGAATTCCATCAGGTTTAACATCCAATTGTTCTTCCATTCCTCGTAAGGATTCCGGTACTAAGTTTTCCTTTTTCAGAGCCTCAATCTGAGCACTATGTACCTTGTCAGGTAAATAAGTATGTATTGTCATCATAAGTGCGCGAACCCGTCTTGTTCCCGTTGTATCTTTTCTGCTCAAAGCATCGGCTACCACATTAGCCTTTCCCGGGTGATACTTAATCGCACACTCATAATCGTTCAACAATTCAACCCATCGTCGTTGCCTCATGTTAAGCTCCTTCTGATCAAAGATATGTTGCAAACTCTTATGATCAGTATAAATAGTACACTTAGTTCCATACAAGTAATGCCTCCAAATCTTTAAAGCAAAAACCACTGCTCCTAACTCCAAGTCATGAGTAGTGTAATTCTTTTCGTGTGTTCGTAGTTGTCTGGAAGCATAAGCGATCACTTTATCACGTTGCATCAACACACATCCTAAACCCTGTCCAGATGCGTCACAATACACCGCAAAGTCTTCCGTTCCTTCCGGTAAGGACAGAATCGGTGCACTGCAGAGCTTCTGTTTCAATAACTGGAATGCAGCTTCCTGTTTATCCGTCCAGTTATACTTTGTTCCCTTGTGCGTCAGAGCTGTAAGTGGTTGAGCGATCTTTGAGAAACCCTCAATGAATCGTCGATAATAACCCGCCAAACCAAGGAATTGTCGTACCTCGGTAGGGGTCTTTGGTGCTTCCCAATTCTTAATCGCTTCAATCTTTGCTGGATCAACATGTATACCCTTTTCATTAACTATATGACCCAAGAACTGTACTTCTCGCATCCAGAAATCACATTTCGAAAACTTAGCGTACAGTTGTTCCTGTTTCAATAGCTCTAGCAATAATCGAAGATGTTCAGCATGTTCCTCCTCAGACTTTGAATAGATGAGAATGTCATCAATGAAAACAATGACAAACTTATCCAGATAAGGTTTACAAACACGATTCATGAGATCCATGAATACAGCTGGAGCGTTTGTCAACCCAAATGGCATGACCAAGAACTCATAATGGCCATATCGTGTCCTGAATGCTGTCTTCGGAATATCTTCCTCCTGGACTCTTAGTTGATGATAACCCGACCTGAGATCAATCTTCGAGTAATAACTCGAACCTTGCAATTGATCGAACAGATCGTCAATCCTGGGTAACGGATACCGGTTCTTGATAGTAACCTTATTCAATTCCCGGTAATCGATACACATACGAAAAGTCCCGTCTTTCTTCTTTACAAACAATACTGGAGCTCCCCACGGTGAAAAACTAGGTCGTATGAAACCCTTATCCAACAATTCTTGCAATTGTGTGGATAACTCTTGCATCTCTGACGGTGCAAGTCGATAAGGCGCCCTAGCTATCGGTGCTGCGTCTGGTGTAAGATCGATTCGGAATTCCACCTGTCTCACAGGCGGTAATCCCGGCAAGTCTTCTGGAAATACCTCCGGAAATTCACAAACTACAGGTATATCTTCAAGCTTCCTCTCAGCTACCGGCTTTTCAGTTATAAGTGCTATAACTGCCGTATGACCTTTCCGCAGACATTTGTGTGCCTTCATACAAGATATGAGACGCAGTGGCGTACTGCTCTTCTCGCCTTGTACATATAATGTCTCTCCCTGCGGAAGAGGTATGCGAACAATCTTTTCATGGCATACAATTTCAGCCTGGTTCTTGGACAACCAGTCCATGCCAATGACTACATCAAAACTGCCTAAGGCAATAGGCATCAGATCAATCTCTAATGTCTGACCCATCAAATCAAGGATACATCCCTTATAAATGTTTTCTACTACAATCAACTTACCATCAGCTAATTCCACAGTGTAGGGATTATCTAAGGCAGTGGGACTAACATCTAGTGACTTAGCAAGTGAACTAGATACAAAACTCCGGTCGGCACCGGTGTCAAATAGCATAGAGGCATAGTGATTATTTAAGAGGAACGTACCCGTGACAATGTTGGGATCCTCCCGCGCTTGCCGTCCTCCGATCACAAACACCCTGCCTCTAGCACCGTTGTTGTTGTTGTTATTGTTGTTGGTGCCATTGCCATTACCGTTGCCACCTCCATTACCATTACCATTGTTGTCCCCGCCTTTCTTAAGTTGTGGGCAATCTTTCTTGAAATGCCCCATCTTGCCGCACTCAAAACAACCCTTCTGTGCGTTGTTCTGATTGTTATTATGGTTGTTATTGTTGTTCTGCAGCTCTCCGCGACAATCCTTAGCCGCATGCCCAATCTTGCCACACCTCTGACACTTAGCTCTGTCACACTGGTTACCCGCATGATGATAACCACACCTGTTGCACTTGGGGTGCTTACCAATATAGCCCCCCGATGATGATGATTGCTGACCACTGTTGGAATTATGATAGGACTTGTTTGAGTCCTGCTTCCTATTCTGCTGTTGGTTGTTACCCTTGAAGTTGTTACTATCCCATTTTCTCTTGTGATCTCCTACCTTGGTAGCAGATGTTCGCTTAGGCAGAGTCCCTACAACACTGCCTGATCAGTAAGCTGATGTGCTAGACGAACAGCTTGTTGAATGGTGGTGGGATTTGCTGAAGTCACCAACCCTTGAATCTGAGGCACTAGTCCTCCAATGTATCTTTCAATCCACTTACTGGCTGGAGTAGCCATGTGTGGTAGCAGTCTGGCCAGTTCATGCGATCTGGTCGTGTACTCCTCAATATTTGACCCCTCCATCTTGAGGTGCCAATACTCTTCTTCCAACTTCTGCATTTCACTACGAGGACAATACTCCTCTTGTAGTAAAGTTTTGAAGTTGTTCCAAGTCAATGCATTTGCTTCTCCCAACCCCAGAGTCTGAACATTGGAGTTCCACCAAGTCAGGGCTGGACCCTCCAACGTTCCAGTAGCAAATTTCACTTTGCTGTCATCCGGGCAGTTGCACATTTCGAACACAGACTCGGCCTTTTCAATCCATCGGAGAAGTCCTATAGCCCCCTCCGATCCCTTGAAATTGTGTGGCTTGCAGTCCAAAAACATTTTAAACGTGCACGCCTGTGGATTAAGCAATCCCCCAGCTGGACCATGTGGCCCCGTGTTGTGTGCCTGTGCGTACTGTGCTATTGCCTCTGCAACCCTGTTGTTGATTAGCTCGTTGAGCTCAGCAACTGTCATTTGTACGTTTCCCTCAGCCATTAGTTCCTATTTACAAGAAGTGTTAGCACGAAGTCAAAATCCAATGTAACATGTGTAAGTAAAACAACAAACACAACATGTAATATAAGCCAACACAGCTATTGAAAAAAATAATTCTTCCATAAATAGAAACTTTCTTTGAGTACAATACTTTTGAAATGAAATACAAAATTTCAAACTACTAATGTAGGAACACAACCCGTTCCTAATAAGTTTAAACAAAACAGAAATAAAAGAAAGAGAATCAATCGTCCTCAACAGTGGATTCAGGATCGGACTCAGCAACTGGTGCTGGTTCCTCCTCCTCATCCTCATCCTGTTCCTCATTCTGAACTACCACTAAGTCCTCCAAAGCTTCAATCCTGCCCGCCAAAATCTCCTCTCGGTTCTCTGACTCTTCTAGACGACCAATCATGTTCACCATCTCATCCCGCATGTCATGAACTAGATGGGCAAGTTCATCTTGCCTCTCAATGGCATCCCATAACTCCTGAGATCTCTGTATAAGCTTGTCTTCTGTCTCATCCAAGTCCTCACGCAACTTGGCGATCTCCTCCGCGTCCGTCCTTCGCCTCTTAGGCTCAGGAGCATCTAGTGCGGGTGGTGGATGCGTAGATGGTCCTGCAGCATAGAGTCCCTGAGTATTCACCCATGGTGCCTCCTCCGGATCCTCAGCTGGATCCTCATCTGGATCCTCCTCTGGATCCTCGTCTGGATCCTTCTCTGGATCCTCCTCGGGATCCTCGTCTGGGTCTGAGTGTCACACCCCCAATTTCCCACTCGTGGCGTATGTCCACGTGGATGTGACGTGTCCAGAATCACAGCTCAAGGTCATATAGAACACCTCTATATGCGTTTACAAATCCAAGTTTGACACATACACTTGATAAATTAGTTTGCAGCGGAAATAAAGTAGTATTGCAGCGGAATAAATAAGTCATAACATGCAGCGGAAAATGATTGTTTACACAGCGGAAATGGTAAGTAGTTTAATACAACAACGTTTTAAATAAGATAAAGTCAAATTGTTTTCAAAAGACACGAAAACAAATGCATGTGGGACCCTATACTCATGTCCCCTATGTGCTTTCCTGCTCCACGAGCCTGTCATGCTAGTTACCTGAGAATACAAGTTTAAAAACAAGTGTCAACACAATGGTTGGTGAGTTCACAGGTTTTGATATACATATAGTAATGAAAAGTGTGTCATGCTGTTTATCAATGTTAGTACCGAGCCCTAGGCCCAAAGTGTCAGTGCGTCACTACCGAACTAGACTTGTTTGCTCTTGCCTCCGCTATGCCTCGTATACATAGCAAGTTAGGTCAGAATTTGCACGGGTTATGACACTCAGTCAACATGGTGCCCCGTGGGGTTAGTCATTCCCTAATGGATCCATCCAAACCTACCACGTTGTTCGTACATTAACGGTAAGACTTTGTGAGGGCTTGTAACGAGTTCAACACTTAATGTTTGTCCAATAAACCAGCATACACAAAAATGTTTGTAATAGCAATAATGTTTGACTCGATGCAACTAGTATTCTCCCCCTATTTAAAAGCATTTGAAAAAGAGTAAAGAGGGGCCGTAAACTCACCTTAGTGATGAAGTAGTGTGTAAGCGTAAGCTCCTGAACGTCAAGTAGCACGTCTCGGTCACCGGCAACCTATATCGTATACCGTATGTGAGTTCGTGTAAGTGACCGTGCTAGTGTTCGTGTTAGTGCCCGTGTTTGTGTCCAACAACCCTTGGTTGTTCATGTTTGTCCGTGTCGGTCCACAATGACCGTGTTTGCTCGTGTTGGTCCACATTGACCGTGTTTGACCATGTTTGACCAAAGTTGACCGTGTTTGGCCAAAGTTGACCGTGTTTGACCAAAGTTGACCGTGTCAAGTCAACGACCCGTTGGTGAACCGTGTGACGGTTTGTGACTCGTGTAGCAATCGTGTAAGTGTTTGTCGTGTGCAAAACGCGTAGGTCGCGTTTATGGACAACTTACTATTTATAGTAAGTTTCCATTTTTAGAAAGTTCACAAAGCATGACGGTTTTATAGTTCTAGCATGTTCAATAGTCCTACGGGATCATGTTAACACATAGCACATCATCATACGGATTCACATAAGTCGTTTACAACATGTTAGTGCACAAAAGTTTCCTAAAATGGAAAGTTTCCATTTATAGCATTCGTGACATCGGAAACCATCTAATTTAACAACTAATAATCATGTTATAGTATTTTAAGTCATTTAGCATGCTCAAATCATACAACACGTGTACAAATCGGTTTTTGCAAAAATAAAGTTACTAAATATAGTAACTTTGTAGTTTTTGCATCAAATCACCATTTAAACGTTTCTAAACAACTTTTCATATCATCATTCATCATAATATGTCATCTAACAACATTTAATCATGTCAACATATCCGATTTCATCATCTATCAATATTCTTACCCAAAAAGTTACTAAAAATGGTAATATTGCTAGAAACGACCATAAACATCATCAAATCACATTTTAGACATTCTTATCATCATATTAACATCCTAGCATCAATTCCATATACATGCATGTCTACCATATCATTCATAACATCATTTTACCAACAAAAAGTTTCTATAAATAGAAGGATTGTCAAAAATCATATTTTAACCATTCTAAACTAAATCAAATCATGTAGTATGCTCCCAATATCATCTATGAACATTCAAAAGTACTCAAAATCATCCCAACCATCCTAGATCATACATGCATGGCAATATATCAACATTTTGCATACAAATCATGTGTTCTATCAATACCCACCATCATGGATCATCACCAAACATCATCTAATCATGTTAGATCATCATAGATCACATCAAAACTAATAAACCCATAAACAAAATTCGTGCATGTGCTTTACCCATGCTTGCATGTGTGATTTATCACTTGCATGTGAGTGTAGGAATGAAAAGAGTGTGTGTAAACATGTAGGGGATACCTCACAAGCTTTAGATCGACAAGAGGGTGTTGGAGCAGCTCTGGAGACTTCTGGACAGCAGCCTTATCAGTCAACAAGGAGGTGGTGATGGTGGTTGAGGTCTAGAGGCCTCCCTTCAATGGTGTTCAAGCTTCCAAGAGCTTCAAATCTTCAAAAAATGGCTTCTAGGAGCTTCAATGGTGATGTTGCAGGTGAAATGACGAAGTAGAGCCGAATTATGGTGCTAGAGCTCGGGAGATGTGTGTAGGGTGGCCAAGAAATGATTTCATCTTGGTTAAATAAAGATTCTGCGAACTGGGTCTCCTCGCGTAGCGCGACAGGTTCAAGACTTCCCCTCGCGTAGCGCGAGAGAGTTCCGCGTTCAAATTTCCCCCGCCACTTGTCGCGTATCGCGACAGTGTCCTTCTGGATCGTCGCGTAGCGCGACAGATCCCCTGGTGAGCCCAATAGGCCCATTTTCATTGGTTTGATCCGTTCGTTGCCGTTTTCACGTTTACGAACTTTCGTTTGGCCTTGTTTGAACTTCCAAGTTCAATGTGTGAGTGTTTCGTGAGGTTTCGAGTGCTGTGTTTCACAATGTGTTAGACGTTCACCAACGTTCGTGTGTTTTGACACGTGTGTGCTGTTTGCCGATAATTCCACGAATTATCAAGTCATGTGTCAGGGTTCGTACTGTCGTGCCACGTGTCACACTAAATCAATCTAATTCTAGTGCCACGTGTACATAATGCATTTAAATAAACATTTAAATAAAATCAAAGCTGACCTGGAAATTACGGGGTGTCACATCCTCCCCATGCTAGAAAGAATTTCGTCCCGAAATTCAACTTGTGCTGTTAGCGTTTGTCTGTTCCGCGAACAGGTGTGGGTACTTTTGTTTCATCTGGTCCTCACGTTCCCACGTGAATTCCGGTCCTCGTCGCGAATTCCATCGTACTTTTACAATCGGGATTTTACTGAGTTTGAGCTTCTTGGTTTCCCGGTCCATAATCTCCACCGGTTCCTCAACAAAGTTCAATTGTTCGTCGATTTGTATTTCCTCGAGAGGAATAACAAGTGTTTCATCTGATAGGCACTTCTTGAGGTTCGAGATGTGGAATACGTTGTGTACACTGCTCAGTTCAACTGGCAGGTTTAGTTCGTAGGCTACAGGGCCTATTCGCTTTGTAATCTCGAAAGGTCCAATGTAACGAGGGTTCAACTTTCCTCGTTTGCCAAACCGAATGACACCTTTCCAGGGCGAGACCTTGAGTAACACTCTGTCCCCCACCTGGAATTCTAACGGTTTGCGTCGCTTGTCGGCATAGCTTTTCTGTCTGTCCCGAGCTGCTGCCATTCGTTTGCGTATTTGCACGATCTTTTCAGTTGTCTCGTGCACCAGTTCTGGACCAGTCAGTTGGCTGTCTCCAACTTCCGCCCAGCAGATGGGTGATCGACACTTACGTCCGTAAAGTGCCTCGAAGGGTGCAGCTTGAATGCTAGTGTGGTAGCTATTGTTATATGAGAACTCCACTAACGGTAGATGAGATTCCCAGCTACTACCAAAGTCAATGACACATGCCCGGAGCATGTCTTCCAGTGTCTGTATCGTTCGCTCACTTTGCCCGTCCGTCTGCGGGTGGTAAGCAGTACTCATGTCCAATCTCGTGCCCAAAGCCTTATGCAAGGACTTCCAGAAATGCGACGTGAATCGACTGTCGCGATCAGATATGATGGAGATTGGCACTCCATGTCGAGTGACCACTTCCTTCAAATAAATCCGAGTGAGTTTGTCTAGCTTGTCAGTCTCTTTAATGGGTAGGAAATGAGCAGACTTCGTCAGTCGGTCTACGATAACCCAGATGGTATCGCAACCACTTGCCGTCTTTGGCAGTTTAGTGATGAAATCCATGGATATCTGCTCCCATTTCCACATTGGTAATTCCGGTTGTTGAAGTAACCCTGATGGCTTCTGGTACTCAACCTTGACTTTTGAGCACGTTAGACACTTACCCACGTAAGTTGCTATTTCAGCTTTCATGTTTGGCCACCAATAGGTTGTCTTCAAATCGTGATACATCTAGTCAGAGCCCGGATGTATGGAATACCGGCTCTTGTGTGCTTCGTCCATCACTACTTCTCTCAATCCTCCGTAGCGTGGAATCCAGATTCGATTCATTAAATAGTAAGCTCCGTCGCCCTTTGCCTTCAATTGTTTATCCATGCCACGCATGGCTTCAAGAGTAAGGTTTTCAGCTTTTAGAGCTTCTTGTTGTGCGTTTCGTATCTGATTTGGCAATTCAGAATGAATCGTGAGTTGTAGTGCACGCACGCGCTTTGTTGTTTCTTTTCGACTCAACGCGTCGGCCACTACGTTAGCTTTGCCTGGATGATACTTGATAGCGCAGTCATAATCGCCGATAAGCTCAACCCATCTTCGTTGTCTCATGTTCAACTCTTTCTGGTCGAAGATGTGTTGTAGGCTCTTATGATCGGTAAAGATAGTGCACTTTGTGCCGTATAAGTAGTGTCGCCAGATCTTCAAGGCAAACACCACGGCTCCCAACTCAAGGTCATGAGTCGTGTAGTTCTTCTCATGCACCTTCAGTTGACGTGAAGCGTATGCTATCACTTTCTCGCGTTGCATCAGCACGCAACCGAGTCCTTGTTTCGAAGCGTCGCAATACACCACGAAGTCATCACATCCTTCCGGTAGGGATAGGATGGGTGCAGTGCATAGTTTCTGTTTCAACAGGTTGAAAGCAGCTTCTTGTTTGTCTCCCCAATCGAACTTTTTGTCTTTATGGGTCAGGGACGTCAATGATTGGGCAATCTTCGAGAATCCTTCAATGAATCTCCGGTAGTACCCGGCCAGTCCTAGGAATTGTCGCACCTCAGTCGGAGTCTTGGGTGCTTCCCAGTTCTTAATGGCTTCGATCTTAGCTGGGTCTACGTGAATTCCCTGCTCATTAACCACGTGTCCAAGGAATTGGACTTCGCGAATCCAAAAGTCGCATTTTGAAAATTTCGCGTACAGTTGCTCTTTCTTCAGTAGTTCCAAGACTAACCTTAGATGTTCGGCATGCTCCTCCCGATCCTTTGAATAAATCAGGATGTCGTCGATGAACACTATCACGAATTTGTCCAGGTAAGGTTTACACACTCTATTCATGAGATCCATGAATACGGCTGGTGCGTTGGTCAGTCCAAAGGGCATAACCAAGAATTCGTAGTGTCCGTATCGGGTTCTAAAGGCAGTCTTAGGGATATCGTTTTCCTGTATCCTTAGTTGGTGGTAACCCGATCTTAAATCGATCTTCGAATAGTAGCTTGACCCTTGCAACTGGTCAAACAGATCGTCTATTCGCGGTAAGGGATATCGATTCTTGATCGTCACCTTGTTCAGTTCTCTGTAGTCGATACACATACGGAATGATCCGTCTTTCTTCTTTACGAACAAGACTGGTGCTCCCCAAGGTGAGAAGCTCGGTCTGATGAATCCCTTGTCTAACAGTTCTTGCAACTGGTTAGACAGTTCCTGCATCTCCGTTGGTGCTAGTCGGTATGGAGCCTTAGCAATCGGTGCTGCTCCTGGTGTAAGGTCTATCTGAAACTCGACTTGTCGTTTCGGAGGTAGTCCAGGTAGGTCTTCGGGAAATATTTCGGGAAAATCGCGGACTACGACGATGTCCTCAATCTTCCTCTCTTTCTTGGGTTGCTCGGCGATGAGGGCTAGTATGGCAGCGTATCCCTTTTGTAGGTACTTGTTCGCCTTCATGCATGACATGATGTTCAAAGGTACTCCCCGCCTTTCCCCTGAATCGAGATCTGTTCTCCGTTCTGCAACGTCACTCGTACGATCTTCTCGTTGCATACGATCTCAGCTTGGTTAGTGGATAACCAATCCATTCCAACGACCACATCAAAGCTTCCGAGAGTCACCGGCATCAAATCGATTTCGAGTTCATGATCCGCCAATACCATGACGCATCCTCGAAAGATGTGTTGTGTTTCAATTAACTTGCCGTCGGCTAGCTCTACGGTATACTTGTAGTCTAGTGGTGTTGGGGTAATATCTAGTAATTTGCTAAACTCACTAGATATAAAGCTCCTATCGGCACCGGTATCAAACAATATGCTAGCATAGACATTATTTAAAAGAAACGTACCGGTTACGATGTTAGGATCGTCCTTGGCTTCTCCCGAGCCAATCACAAATGCTCTCCCCTTGGCCGCTCCTCCTCCGGCCTTCTTCAATTGAGGACAATCCCTCCTCATGTGGCCTGGTTTTCCACATTCATAACACCCTCTGGAGGTGTTCTGGTTGTTGTTCTGGTTGTGGTTAGGGTTGCTGTTGTTGGTTGGAAATCTTGATCTGCAATCTTTGGCCATATGGCCATGCCTTCCGCACTTCAGGCAACGGTATCGTTCACATTGCCCGAGGTGATGGTATGAACACCGGTTACACAAGGGGTATTTCCCTTGGTACACACCCTTCCCCTTGTCGTCGGGTTGAGTGGCAGTAAAGGCTCTGGCTGGTGCAGCTCTTTGTTGTTGCTGAGGTTGATGAGATTGGTGGTGGCTGGGTTCCCACTTCCTTTTCTGGCTTTCTTGAGGCTTCAGATGTTCGCCTCGTTTTGGTAGCTTGCCCTGAGCTACAGCTTGGTCAGTCAGTTTATGAGCCAGCCTGATCAGAGGTTGGATAGTGGTGAGGTCAGACGCAGTCACCATGCTCTGAATTTGTTCGGGCAGCCCACTGATGAACTGCTCGATTTTCTTGTACTCCGGCGTCACCATAGCCGGACATAGCTTACACAGCTCATGGAATCGAGTACAGTATTGCTCGATCTCAGAGCCCACCATCTTCAGTACCCAGAACTCAGCCTCTAGCTTTCTGATCTCATCACGAGGACAGTATTCCTCTTGCAGTAGTCGGGTGAAATCAGCCCATGGCATGGAGTTGGCACCGTCCAACCCCAGGGTTTGTACATGGGTATTCCACCATGTGAGTGCTGGTCCTTCCAGTGTACCAGTTGCGAACTTCACCCTGTTCTCTTCAGTACATTCGCACATGGCGAATACAGACTCCACTTTCTCCACCCAGCGGAGCATTCCCACGGCTCCCTCAGTCCCCTTGAATTTGTGTGGGTGGCAGTTCAGGAAGGATTTAAAAGAACATCCTTTGTTGTTGTTGCCTTGTGATCCTGTCAGTCAGAAACCAATGTCGTAGGTCAGAGCGTGTTAGCTATACTATGTTAGTCATGTTAGGCGAGTGTTAGTACCGTTGTTCGAGCCACTGGTTTCACTAGCAAGGCGGTGTGCCTCGTGCTCTGCCAGTATCTTGTTAACCCGTCTGTCAACCATCATCTTAATGACGGCTGCGTCCAGTGTTCGTCTAGGAGGGCGTGCATGTGGTCCTCTTCCCGCCATAGATATTTTCTATACGGAAGGGATAGAATGTTAGTTAGCATGGGTTCGAGCATTAGCCAATGTCATAAGTGAAGTCAAGTCAGATGTTATGTCAGAAGTCAGATCATATGTCATGCTAGTAGTCAAGTCAGATGTTATGTTATCAAGCAATCATGGTCAACATGTAATAATTAAGACAAAACATAATTCTCATTAATAATAAGCTTGAAGTACAATAATTTCAAAAGGAAATACATAATAAGTTCTTCGAGCACATCCCGCTCGTCTAGGCTAAAATAAGAAAATACCAAATACAACAGTCCTCTAATCCGAATCCATAGAGACGTGTGAGATATCGCTAGCAGCGTCCCCGTCATCATCATCCTCCTCCGGATCCTCATTAGGATCCTCATCAAGGTTCTCTTCTTCGAGGTCCTCGGCCTCGAACTCGGGACCATCCTCCTGAGGTGGTTCCTCAATAAACTGTGCAGCCCATGCATTAAGCATGGCATCACTGGCCTGCACCATGGCCTGAGTCTCGGTGATGTCCGTCCGATTCTCGGTTATACGCACGTCGTGTTCCTGCACGACATCGACGACCTGTCCATGCTCGGTCAGTAGTTGGGACATTTGGAGTCGTAGGGCCTCCATCTGGGCTTCCAATCTGTTGTTGCGCTCCTCCAGTCTCTCGTTCTGCCTCTCCAATCGATCGCTCTTCTCGCGAAGAACTCGGACCTCGTCTGTTAGCTCCCTACCCCTCCAGACTTCCCGTCGTGTGCAAGCAACATGTGCCGCGAAGGCCTGCTCCATCGGCACTCCGAACGGTGGTAGTCGGTGTCCTGGAGTGGTGTCGCCGGGATATCGATATGGAGGTACTCTCTCCTCGACGATCCAACTCTGGAGTATGGTGGGAAGCCATCCCCAATATCTGGCCCGTGCTGCGTCCCTCGCCCGCCGGTCCATCTCGGCGTCAACCTGTGATACTATGTCGTCGATCCGTCGCCGACTCTCTGCCGCCAAATCATCTGTGCCCGTGGGTCTAGCTGCGCTCCGGTTAGCGTTGCTGTTGTTGTCGGCCATCCTGTAAGTTTCACGTTAGTAAGTAATAGTTTAACATAAGCAATAATATCATCAATGTGCAAGTTCTAAGTGTAGTGTCTAAAGTTGAGCAATGGCTATAGTCTAAGCTTACTATATGCAAACCTAGTTCTCTATAACCAAGGCTCTGATACCAGTCTGTCACACCCCCAATTTCCACTCGTGGCGTATGTCCACGTGGATGTGACGTGTCCAGAATCACAGCTCAAGGTCATATAGAACACCTCTATATGCGTTTACAAATCCAAGTTTGACACATACACTTGATAAATTAGTTTGCAGCGGAAATAAAGTAGTATTGCAGCGGAATAAATAAGTCATAACATGCAGCGGAAAATGATTGTTTACACAGCGGAAATGGTAAGTAGTTTAATACAACAACGTTTTAAATAAGATAAAGTCAAATTGTTTTCAAAAGACACGAAAACAAATGCATGTGGGACCCTATACTCATGTCCCCTATGTGCTTTCCTGCTCCACGAGCCTGTCATGCTAGTTACCTGAGAATACAAGTTTAAAAACAAGTGTCAACACAATGGTTGGTGAGTTCACAGGTTTTGATATACATATAGTAATGAAAAGTGTGTCATGCTGTTTATCAATGTTAGTACCGAGCCCTAGGCCCAAAGTGTCAGTGCGTCACTACCGAACTAGACTTGTTTGCTCTTGCCTCCGCTATGCCTCGTATACATAGCAAGTTAGGTCAGAATTTGCACGGGTTATGACACTCAGTCAACATGGTGCCCCGTGGGGTTAGTCATTCCCTAATGGATCCATCCAAACCTACCACGTTGTTCGTACATTAACGGTAAGACTTTGTGAGGGCTTGTAACGAGTTCAACACTTAATGTTTGTCCAATAAACCAGCATACACAAAAATGTTTGTAATAGCAATAATGTTTGACTCGATGCAACTAGTATTCTCCCCCTATTTAAAAGCATTTGAAAAAGAGTAAAGAGGGGCCGTAAACTCACCTTAGTGATGAAGTAGTGTGTAAGCGTAAGCTCCTGAACGTCAAGTAGCACGTCTCGGTCACCGGCAACCTATATCGTATACCGTATGTGAGTTCGTGTAAGTGACCGTGCTAGTGTTCGTGTTAGTACCCGTGTTTGTGTCCAACAACCCTTGGTTGTTCATGTTTGTCCGTGTCGGTCCACAATGACCGTGTTTGCTCGTGTTGGTCCACATTGACCGTGTTTGACCATGTTTGACCAAAGTTGACCGTGTTTGGCCAAAGTTGACCGTGTTTGACCAAAGTTGACCGTGTTTGACCAAAGTTGACCGTGTCAAGTCAACGACCCGTTGGTGAACCGTGTGACGGTTTGTGACTCGTGTAGCAATCGTGTAAGTGTTTGTCGTGTGCAAAACGCGTAGGTCGCGTTTATGGACAACTTACTATTTATAGTAAGTTTCCATTTTTAGAAAGTTCACAAAGCATGACGGTTTTATAGTTCTAGCATGTTCAATAGTCCTACGGGATCATGTTAACACATAGCACATCATCATACGGATTCACATAAGTCGTTTACAACATGTTAGTGCACAAAAGTTTCCTAAAATGGAAAGTTTCCATTTATAGCATTCGTGACATCGGAAACCATCTAATTTAACAACTAATAATCATGTTATAGTATTTTAAGCCATTTAGCATGCTCAAATCATACAACACGTGTACAAATCGGTTTTTGCAAAAATAAAGTTACTAAATATAGTAACTTTGTAGTTTTTGCATCAAATCACCATTTAAACGTTTCTAAACAACTTTTCATATCATCATTCATCATAATATGTCATCTAACAACATTTAATCATGTCAACATATCCGATTTCATCATCTATCAATATTCTTACCCAAAAAGTTACTAAAAATGGTAATATTGCTAGAAACGACCATAAACATCATCAAATCACATTTTAGACATTCTTATCATCATATTAACATCCTAGCATCAATTCCATATACATGCATGTCTACCATATCATTCATAACATCATTTTACCAACAAAAAGTTTCTATAAATAGAAAGATTGTCAAAAATCATATTTTAACCATTCTAAACTAAATCAAATCATGTAGTATGCTCCCAATATCATCTATGAACATTCAAAAGTACTCAAAATCATCCCAACCATCCTAGATCATACATGCATGGCAATATATCAACATTTTGCATACAAATCATGTGTTCTATCAATACCCACCATCATGGATCATCACCAAACATCATCTAATCATGTTAGATCATCATAGATCACATCAAAACTAATAAACCCATAAACAAAATTCGTGCATGTGCTTTACCCATGCTTGCATGTGTGATTTATCACTTGCATGTGAGTGTAGGAATGAAAAGAGTGTGTGTAAACATGTAGGGGATACCTCACAAGCTTTAGATCGACAAGAGGGTGTTGGAGCAGCTCTGGAGACTTCTGGACAGCAGCCTTATCAGTCAACAAGGAGGTGGTGATGGTGGTTGAGGTCTAGAGGCCTCCCTTCAATGGTGTTCAAGCTTCCAAGAGCTTCAAATCTTCAAAAAATGGCTTCTAGGAGCTTCAATGGTGATGTTGCAGGTGAAATGACGAAGTAGAGCCGAATTATGGTGCTAGAGCTCGGGAGATGTGTGTAGGGTGGCCAAGAAATGATTTCATCTTGGTTAAATAAAGATTCTGCGAACTGGGTCTCCTCGCGTAGCGCGACAGGTTCAAGACTTCCCCTCGCGTAGCGCGAGAGAGTTCCGCGTTCAAATTTCCCCCGCCACTTGTCGCGTATCGCGACAGTGTCCTTCTGGATCGTCGCGTAGCGCGACAGATCCCCTGGTGAGCCCAATAGGCCCATTTTCATTGGTTTGATCCGTTCGTTGCCGTTTTCACGTTTACGAACTTTCGTTTGGCCTTGTTTGAACTTCCAAGTTCAATGTGTGAGTGTTTCGTGAGGTTTCGAGTGCTGTGTTTCACAATGTGTTAGACGTTCACCAACGTTCGTGTGTTTTGACACGTGTGTGCTGTTTGCCGATAATTCCACGAATTATCAAGTCATGTGTCAGTGTTCGTACTGTCGTGCCACGTGTCACACTAAATCAATCTAATTCTAGTGCCACGTGTACATAATGCATTTAAATAAACATTTAAATAAAATCAAAGCTGACCTGGAAATTACGGGGTGTCACACTGAGTCATCTCCCCCATATGGTGGAGGTGATGGAATAGATGGTGGTGGTGATGATGGTGGTGCCGGAACTATCGGCTCCTCGTCCTCGGAATCATCAATAATAACATAAGGAACTGATGATGAAGCCATGCCTGTTACATAATATCATATGTAAGTGCAGTGCCATAGAATACGTAAGCAAGTCAATTACATAATGTCATATGTAATTTCTAAGCAATACGTATTAACAGATGTGTCTAATGTCTAACAGTCATAGTCTAGGCCTACAAATGCAAACCTAGTTCGCTATAACCAATGGCTCTGATACCAATCTGTCACACCCCCAATTTCAACTAACGGAATTACACCGTTTGGGAGCATGACAAACCAGGATCTCAGATCATTAGACATAGCGAAGACCTCTATATGAATTTCAAAACATACGTTGGTCTTTAAAACATAATATTCAGAGTTTACAAAAAGTTGCGGAAGCGTTTCAAATCAAAACCAATAAACTGTTGATAAGTAAAACATTACAAATCAAAATACTGAAATATTCAAATTCAAATGTTCAAAGTTTATAATGCATGAGACTCTATCTTCCTAGTCCATGCCAGCTGTTACGCGCGCCTTAGCGTCCTGAGAAAACATGCAAATCAAGTCAACACAATGGTTGGTGCATAACACAGGTTTTCAATAATCACATTGTTCAAAACATCAGTTTGAATAATAAGTTGTAGATAACATAATCACAATTGCACAGTCATGATAGCTAGTCATATAAACTATTTACATACGTGTTCGACACCGAAGCTGACTAGTTGCCATGCTATAGCATGTTTTCGCCTTGCCACTATTGTCTATCACAACAATAGTAAAAATGTGTTTGGTCAGTCAAACACCTGCGTAGATCCCATCTACCAGGTGAGGTTTGTCAAACCTAATAGATCTATTTCCAACTACCACGCTTTGCATTACAGCAAACTAAACGGTTCGAGGTGTGTAAGGACTTTCAAGTTGATATGTTTTCACATAATGTAAACAGATAACTCATGCAAGTGATATGTATCTAAAAATCAGTTTGTTGCACATGTTTTCTCCCCAAAACAGTTTAAAATAAGAAAGGGGCCGTGTACGCACCTTTGATAGTAGTAGAATGATCAAATATGTGTGAACTTGCGTAGAAATCCTCTACGAAGAATCTGTGATTTAAACAATAACCTAAAGTTATTCGAATTGTCGTTTTGTGCTTGAAATCACATACGTATCAACATACGTATGTTAAAGTGTGATAATTAGGCATACGGAAGTACGCGTGCTTTTGAAATCGTTTAAATAAAATCACATTTGATTTTATTTAATTAAACGTAATTATACGCGATTTCGTGTTCGGACTAAAATATGAATTTTATCATTTCAACACGTTCGTATTCTCGTTACGGTTCCAACGCAACTTGAACGGATGAAAACGGAGTTAAAATGAATAAAATATGATTAAAATACTAAATAACTAATAAAATCCAAAAATTTGGTTGGGCCGGGACTCGAACCCGCGACCCTCAACACTAACACACATGCATCTAACCATCTTCGCCCGCTAGGGTATCGCGTCTGATATCAGGAATAAATTGTTTTAAGCTTAGATGACTCGGTTCCCTTTTGTTCTATTATGGCCGAAGCAATGTTCCCCAATTGACCACCATTTTCGAATCCGATTGCACTCATCAACACAAGCTTATCATTCTAACCACTTATGCGTACCTAATGATGGTTCTAATTCGATCAAAACATAATCAATATGTTCTAATTGATCCACATAATTCTCGGTTTTCAACCAAACAAATTTTCAATTCGAAATCCTCTAATTCATGATTAAAACCTCAAATTAACTTAGGCTTTAGTTCAATCGAATCATTCTGAAACTACCTATATACATTAATTATATTTTTAAACTCTTTAGAATCGAAACCTCCAATTCATTCCCCTTCAAGAACCCTAATTGTCGAATTCTTACAATTCGAAATTAAAACCCTAAATCATCATAGGTGTAAGCTTGATCGGTGTACTCTGAAACTATCCATATACATTAATTTGATTTCCAAACCGTTTTGATCAACGACCCCCAAAACCGATTTTTGATATGAACCCTAATACTGAATTGATATAATTCGATGTTGTTACACGAAATACAGTTGGGGATAAACTTAATCGGCTCATTTAGCATGTGCGAGTGTGATTTATTACCTGATTTAGTATCCAATTCGAGTAATTCGAATTTAGCTCAAACTTCGGCCACCTACGATCGGTTTCTTCAAATCTGGAACTCTTGAAATCAAATTCTTGTATGCAGAGACTCCTAATGTTGCCGAATAAGGATTTTGAAAGTTCAATTGTGAGAAATGAAGTCGATTTATGGGATTTTGACATTGAATGGTTTCGGTTTCAAGTGTTGTGGCCGTTTTTGAACAAATTCGATAATGATACGATTCTGTAACGTATAGAAACTGTTAATCATCATAATTGTGATGATTATGATGATTCAATATCAGTTACAATCTGGTTTTGATGACAATTCCGAATTTAATTGAGATTAATGGCCGAAATTTGACTCTAAAAAGTCAAAATTGATCATACTAATCATTTACAAGTTAAAATCCTATAACCTAAGTGTTTTAGACTTATTTCAATTAATTCAAACCCTTAGAAATTATTCTAAATCAATAACTTAACATTTCGGTTAACAAAGTTAAACCGAAAATCCCGAATTGTCACTAATTGGATCATCTAACTCATTGTTGGGCTAAATTATCTCAATTGGACTTCTAAAATACAATTGGGCCTCACTGAGCCTTCCAGGGCCCACCTCGGCCTTCCCTGGGCCTACTTTGCTTTACATTGGGCCTTACTTGAACTTATTGGGCCTTACTGGGCCTCTCTTGGCTTATTGAGCCTATATTGGCTATGTTGGGCCTAATTGATCTTGTTGGGCCTCAATTGGCCTTATTGGGCCTTCATTGGCCTTGTTGGGCCTTCATTGGCCTTATTGGGCCTTCATTGCCTTTATTGGGCCTGTGATATCACCAACTCTCGTTAACAAGGTTAGTGTAAAAAGTCGGATTGTCACACGTAGACCCCTTTAGGGTTCGGCTGGCTGGAACCGACGAACCATAGGTTCGTTCTTGATAGTGGTTCGCCAGAAGAGGGTTCGCTAAGTCCCTGGTTCGGCAAGGGCTCGCCATAGCTCCAAAAGGGTTCGGCTAGGAAACCCTAATGGTTCGGCTCCATGACCACCGCGAACCTGTACACCTGCATCGTTTCCTTCATCGAATCTTCATCACTAGACCACGATCTAGGTTAGTTCATCATCAGATGAGGTTACTAGGGGTGCGAAATCAGAACATGAAGTGATAGAACCGGTTTTTAGTCGGTTTTTAACAAAAGGCACAAGAAACCCTATTTTCCCGAAACTTCTTCGGTTCATACCTCGTTTTTGGCCGGTGAAAACCTCCGATCCGCTGTACTTTCTTGTAGTACTCGTTGAGAGCTTCGCGTGGACACCAAGAACACCAGAATCCGTTGAGAATCGAAGAAGATACGAACGTTTAATGTTTGGAATTCTAGAGAGAGGGGGAGCCGAAATTTTTAGAGAGAGAGTGGTTGTTGGGGAATTAAATGAAGAAAGAAGCCTTGTTCAAGGCTTTTATAGCCCGGGTGGTATTCGGGTTCGTTTCGGTCGCTCGGTTCGCGTTTCCGGAACGTAACGCGTATTTTACGCGGTTTTAAATAAAAAGAGTTGTTAAACTCAAATAAATGATGAGTTTCAAAATTGTAAAAATATAAAATAGTTAATTTAATTATTTTTACTCTTCGTGCGTTTGTCAGATCGTTAAACATTTACAATTACGTGTATACCCGCAATCGCGTACGTTTTCCGATCGTATTAATTATTTAAAGTCGTTTAATCGTAATTATAAGTTCAACATTCGTATTATTATGGATCGTCACCCATAACTATACTCAGTCTCGCTTACGTATTACGATTCTTGTGAATTAATTAATTGTTATAATATTCGTCTCGACACTACGCACTAACACTAACCTGTTACACCGAACTCAGTATATATATAGGGCTCACTCTCGCTGCCCACCACTGTTTCGATATAACAAGATACTGTTCTTGCCTAGTGAACTCGACTGTAAATAAGTAATACATACTTGTCTCAAGAAATAATGATTCTAACACACAAGCACATAATGAACACATGAATCACATTGATTTACTGGACATTGACACACACTGTTCTAACACTGTTCACGACTACATGACTAAATGCACAAATGTTACATTGTCACCATCCAATCAAGTGTGACTGATAGGATAATTTGCATGGCCGAAAAGGGTAAAATGAATGGAGAAACAATGCCCGTTGTGGTAAACGATTCTTTTCCAAAACAACCGGTTCAGATAGGTACCAACCTAACAATGGAAGGGCGAAGGTCATTAGTGAAAATGTTAAGGAGAAATAGGGAAGTGTTCGCTTGGTCTCCAAGTGATATGACGGGGGTTCCAAGATACATTGCAGAACATGCTCTTAATTTCCTCCCACATGTGAAGCCGGTCGTCCAAAAGAAAAGGAGCTTGCCTTCTGATAGAGATAATGCGGTAAAAACGGAGGTTTCCAAACTAGTAAAGGCAGGGATACTCAGGGAGGTCCAATATCCTTCCTGGATAGAAAATCCGGTTATGGTGAAAAAAGGGGATCAATCATGGAGGATGTGTAATATGACCTATATTTCTCTATAACCATGGCTCTGATACCAATCTGTCACACCCCGAGCCGGCGGGCTGGATCGACTTTCCTGTCGGGCGGAAGGTTCTCGGGGCGCGATATCGTTTGATAATCGAAATGATCAGATTGTTTGCATAGCACATGATATATAAATGAGAAATGCTAACATGACAATAATATAGATTTACAAAGTTAAATTACATTGTTACTCATAATTTAACTAAGTAAATCTATCCAAAAGAATCAATGAGTTTCTATCTTGTAACTGTACAAGATCTACAAAAGATGATTCATTGTTTTGTCATTTCAAAAGTATGCACAACACAAAATGTAGCTAGGTCTTCTAAAAGTCCACTAGCTATTCCCTGATGTCTGGTGACTAAACATGTTCGTCACCTGAGAAAACATGCATTTAAACAAAGTCAACACTAGGTTGGTGAGTTCATAAGTTTGATAATTGAAAACATTGATTTGTTCACATACACAGTCACAAAATCATACATGATACTTGTAAATGTTTGATTCATCTGTTCACACAATGGCCTCTCCGTAGTTATATTTACAAGTAGTATCTCATCCTATTAGCTATGCTTATATATAGGGCATATGTAGGGGAACAAGCCCCAGCCAACATCCCACCACATACCTAATAGAACTCAAAACCACTTGCAATACAACTATAGATACCCATTTTCATCTCACATGTTAATCCCGTTTGATATTCACCCATCTGTTTGTATTCATCACCTAGTGTGTTATATGTAGAATAATATAATAAGAGGGGTTTAGTTATCAAACCGAAGTATTGATAAACCCTCAATGTGTTAAGGAAAATAGATTAATTTAATCTAATCCTTGTTATTATTCTCTTGCTTGTGGGGTTAACTGTTAATCACTTTTAATAATAAGAGTGTTAGTTAACCAATTGATATATGTTCTCAACTTGAAGTGCATAGAGACTAAAAGGAATCCATTGCAATCCTCACGTAATCAGATTACAATGCATCTGATTTACCTCTACCACTTTGTATTCCCATAGGCCTCATCGAAACTATTACTAGTAATATGACATGAGAGAAAATCAATTCCTCAGTCTACTAGTCAACATGATCGATGGATTAATTACAATTATTACTGTAGATTAATATCACCATGTGTCGCTTACCAGACCCTGACTGTTCGTCGCCCTGTCACCGGTCATACGTTATCGTCCAAATGTTCAATACGATCAACATACCAGCCCTATAAGCTGGAGGTTTGTCAAACCTATGGTACCAATATGCTATCGTCGGTTTAGTCACGTCAAACTAACTGGTCAACGATTTGTGTGAGGGACTTACAATGATCAACTTGAATATATGGCACATGATTGTCGTGATATTGTGACAATTGCAGGTAAACATTACGTCATCAATAACACGAGCACGTTTGGTCGTTTTAGGAATCTGTGTTAAATTGATGATTTTAATCATTACAGGTTTAAAGTGTGCGAGAAATTGGGAACATGGGAGAAAACCGTGCGTGAAACCGAGTTACGGATTGCCCGGAATCGAAAAACGAAGAAAAAAAAAAAAATTCTAAGTAATGGTCGAATGGACTCACCGCGGTACGCGGAGGTGGGCTTGGAGGTTCTCCGCGGTACGCGATGCACGATAGAAATCTGAGATCTCCGGATTTCTTCGCGGTACGCGAAGCCTTTTTGGGCTTCTGGTCGCGGTACGCGACGGATGTGGCGGTGCAGAAGTCTGATCTATTTCATCAGAATTCATGCAAGAAGAAATTATTTTCTTCTTCTTGCTTCTGTTTCGCAAACCAGACGAAGAACACACATAAACTACCATCCAATCTTCATTTTCAAGGCTTTTGAAGCTAAGGATCGCACCAGGGATTATCATAACAAGTTCTGATCGTTATTTTGAAGTCAGAAATCCGTCTGATTAGGTAATGATCCGTTTAAACCTTCTAGTTTGATTTTGATTGATTAGATCTTGATTTTGAACGTAATGACATAGTTAGGATTGTTGATTATTGCCTAGATGATGGCTAGGATTGATTATAAACAAAGAACAGGAAGTTCTAACGGTTAAATCCTTGTTTTGATCCGTTGTAATGCCCGATTTGCAGGAAATCATACCCATGATTATAATGATTTAATCCATTAGATTATAACAATGTAGGTGATTAGTTGGATTAATCATTGAAATGCAAGGTTAAATCCAAGTGTTTCAAACTAATCACAATCATTAACATACTCGTTGGAACGATTATCTGATGTTTATGATAACAGTCAGATTAGTATGTTAAACATGGTTATTATACCTATTATGATACTACATTGTGATATCTCATAATAATTGGGTAATCAATAACAAGGATTGATCATTTCTAAGCCATTAAATTATCTAGAAACTGTTACAGTATCATAATCAACAACATTAACTATCTGGTTAATCAGAGATTATTCTGATTAATCAAGAGTGTCATCAACTTTGTATTAGGAATCTAATGCAATGTAGGTTCCTACATTATCATACATTGTATGATATAATACTAAACTAAACAATTAAACATTTAACATCGAGTTGATGATTTACTAAGCAATGTCTTTGACATTGAACGTTCAGGAAGATCTAATCAGTAAACTGGAACATAAATAACCTATTAAATATAACTAAATGCAGAATCACCCTTTACTATCAAGTCTTGTGATATTCTGCTACATTTGTATTATCAGGTGAGTTTCATACAACCCCTTTTCTTTTACTGTTTTCTTAACATCGGGGTGACTATTATGAAATCTTTATCAAACGTGTGATATGTTTAGTAACAATTGCAATACCGGCTTGCATGTGGGTGTCATGGGATTATGACTATTTTCTGTGTACAACAAAAGTCCTCAAAACTAACTGTATCTGGTTAACCCACGTGGGGCCGAATGTGTGGACAAAGATAGTACTATCGGGCTGACAACCCCATTCATGGATAGATAGCGTCTACCCTTGTGTGAATGCTTGTCACCATTCCTGGTATCGACTTGATGTAGTGAGACATTGAGTTAGAGGCACGGAGTTTAACTTCGGTTATTTTCTAGACTGGACTGTCAGAAAGGATCTGGATACGGGTCACATGATTATTCACTTATGTTAATGTGTACCATTGACTTTACTATCATATCATATTGTATCGAGTCTTATTTATGAACTCACCAGTTTTATACTGATATTTTTAAACTTTAAATCTTTTACAGGTAATCAGTACCAACAGTGAGGAAACAACTGTGCACGCACCATGTAATTAGGACTTGGGATGTAATAGAAAGAACTTAAGTTGTGAACGGATATTCAGGACATGTAATAAATAATTGTCGTGATTTGTAATTAGTGCTTTTCTTAACTATGTGTGTTATGATACCGGATCAAGTAAGTCACCCCTCACCTTCGAGACTTCGCCGCTATGCTTCCGCTACCTTTACAAATGACGTCGTCTGGTGACGCGGAGGTGGGGGTGTGACAGGGTGGTATCAGAGCCACAGGTTATAGAATTTAGGCAGACTTAGAAACCTAGATTATAACCATAGGCCCGAATAGTTACACTGAGAGCACCGAACATAGTTAACAAATATAAACACTCAAATACATGTTGTTGTTATTTATTTATTTTACGTTACTAATACGAACTTGTATGTCAATACAGCGATGTCAGACTCAGAAAGTGATTCATTTGGCACGGAAACAAGTTCAGGATCAACACAGACAGTGCCGTCATCTCAAATGTCCCACCAGACTTTACCATCAATACCACCTACACCACCTATACCTCAGCATCTGTTAGATGCTGACTCACCAGCTATCAGGAGGGCACAAAGCCCTACACCACCACAGCAAGTACCAGTATTTACAGGGTTTGGAGGAAGGCGGGGACGAGCCCGCATCTCGACAGGTCCTGTTCCGAGAGGACCACTAGCACCCCGGGATGTACCTCATTCTATACATGAGGAAGGCGAGTCATCTCAGCAAGCTGAGATGAGAGTTCAGCTGCAACGGGTTACATTGGATCTTCAGTTATCGCGTGTTTCATTGCAGGAAACACGTGACACTCTGTGGGAAACTCGCACGGCCTATGAGAGTTTAGCTGAACATGTTGCTGTCCTGGAGGCAGGTGCCAGGGCATGGAGGGAAGTGATTGAGGGTAGACTTCAGTGGACTTTAGGTGGTATGTGTAGGAGTGGGGTAGAAGAGTTAGGGGATGGATGGTAGGGTTAGGCAATATGAGGATGGAGCTACGACTGTTGGACGTAGCAATAGTGATGGCAGCGGTGGCCATCATTATCACATGTTTACTGTATTTATTACGGTAAAGGAATCGAATAGGCTGGACTGTACTACTCCGAGGAAGTTTTGACTTGTAAAATAGGCCTCGGACGGTTAGGTTGTAATAGTGGGTACAACTGCATTAGGATATTTTCTTGCATATGTACTAATCCTAATGTACAACTGTGACAGTTATAATAAAAGTTTTCTTTTAACATTGTATGTGCAACATTGTGTCTTTACATTATAGCCGGTGCTAACTTTTCAAGTCATATAAAAAGAAAACTTGTGCGAAAACATAGCAATATCGGTGTTACATTGCGGTGAAGTAATGTAATACTAGTACATAACAAGACTCATGTGGAGTCATAACAATATCGGTGTTACATTGCGGTGAAGTAATGTAATACTAGTACATAACAAGACTCGTGGAGTCATAACAATATCGGTGTTACATTGCGGTGAAGTAATGTAATACTAGTACGTAACAAAATTTGTGATAAGGTCATATCAATATCGGTGTTACATTATAGTGAAATAATGTAATACTAGTACATAACAAACACGTGTAGAAACATATTAATATCGGTACTACATTATAGTGAAATAATGTAATACTAGTACATATCAGTGTAGTAACATGTCTAAATCGGTGTCATTTTGATAGACTATAAAATGATACTAGTATACGCTTGGTAAGACAAACAGATGTACTAGTATAACTGCAACTATGAACATGACTTAGTGGTGTACAATATAACTGTGAAAAACTCGAAGTAGTTATACAACATTTGTCTTTATTACGACTATGGATTCTTGTTTTGACTTTACTTTATCTGTGTGTGATCAGACTATGGCCCCTAGAAGAGGTCGTTCTGCTAAAAATCCTCAAACTCAAGAATCCATTCCGGATCCACCTGTGAGTGGACCCAGTCTAAATGAAGCGGACGTTGCTCGTATAGCAGGTGATCAATTATCCGCTGTTCTTACGGGCATGTTGGCCCAATATCAAACAAATCGTGCTTCTGGCTCGGGTAGAGTCCATACGGAGCATAATGCTACAGGCGGACATGTTGAAACCCGCCATACGACTAGTACCAACACAATCAATCCGGATCCTCCACAACGAGGATGCACTTATAAGTACTTCGCTTCCTGCAATCCCCCTACTTTTACGGGGAAGGAAGGAGCGTCAGGACTTTTGAAATGGATTGAGGGCATGGAGACTAAGCTCAAGATCAGCCAGTGTTTGGCTGAACACAAAGTGTCTTATGCAGCTTGTTCACTGACAGACTCAGCATTGACCTGGTGGAATACCCAGGCAAAAACCTTGACCACGGCTGTTGTGGATGCTATGACTTGGGACGAGTTTAAAACTTTGATTCTGTCAGAATATTGTCCCATCACTGAAATCCAAAAGCTCCAAGAGGAATTTTGGAACCATTCTATGATCGGTGCTGATTGTTTGAAATATACCGATCGATTTCACGAATTAACATGTCTGCTGCCAAACATGTTTCCAACTGAGCAGGCTTTGATAGAAAAATATATCAAAGGTCTGGTACCTCAAATCAAGGGAATGGTCACGGCAGCTGAACCACGTACTTTGAAACATGCTATCACCTTAACCACCAGGCTTACCGATGTTGCAGTAAGAAGTGGTACATTGACAGTGAAAGGTGAGTCAAGCAGCAGTCTGGCAACCACTACCCCCAGCACTGTTAAAGGGGTGAAACGAAAATGGGTTGGGAAAGGCAAACCAGGGGCTCCGGTGGAACCCAGCCGGAATGTGCAAATGGCAAAGGGATACATTGCCACAACTTTGGAGAGAAAAGCCTATGTAGGGCAAGCACCTAAATGTCCTAAGTGCCCATTTCATCATGTGGGACCCTGCCCTGTTTGTAACAATTGTAACAAGGTCGGGCATTTCTCCAAATATTGCAATCTCCCTGTTCGCCGATCAAACCAAGGAACTCAACAACAACAACCACAACAAATCAACCGGTCGTGTTTCAATGTGGAAGCCCGGATCACTTCATGAAAAACTGCCCTACCAACAACACCAATCAGGGCAATGAAGCAAGAGGAAGAGCCTTCCAGATAGGGGCGGAAGAGGCTCGACGTGATAACAACACCGTTACCGGTACGTTTCTTCTTAACAATCACTATGTATCTGTTCTTTTTGACACCGGAGCGGACAAAAGTTTTGTTTCCTCTGATTTTGCTTCACTACTCGGATTGGCCGTTGATAACCTAACAAACCCTTACATCATTGAACTTGCTAATGGCAAGTCAATTATGACTAACAATGTGATTCAAGGGTGTTTATTGAATCTAAACGATCATCTTTTTAATATTGATCTTCTTCCTATTGAATTGGGAAGCTTTGATGTTGTTATTGGTATGGACTGGCTTTCAGAAAATCGAGTGGAAGTCATATGTCAAAATAAGATGATTCGTATTTCATTACCAAATGGTGATACACTTATGATACAAGGTGAAAGGGCTGGCAGGAAACTGAGTATCATATCATGTATGCAAGCTCGAAAGTGCTTAAGAAAGGGCTGTCAAGCCTTTTTAGCTCACGTGACTGAAAACAAACCACATCAAAAACGTATTGAAGACATTCCTGTAGTTCGAGAATATCCTGAAGTTTTTCCTGACGATATATCAGGATTACCCCCAGTAAGACAAGTTGAGTTTCGTATTGACTTAGTACCAGGAGCAGCACCTATAGCTAAAGCTCCTTACCGATTGGCTCCATCGGAAATGCAAGAACTATCGAGTCAATTACAGGAACTTTTAGACAAAGGTTTCATTAGACCGAGTTACTCACCTTGGGCGCACCTATCCTTTTTGTGAAAAAGAAGGACGGTACTCTCAGGATGTGTATCGACTATCGGGAACTCAATAAATTGACAATCAAAATCGTTATCCACTACCCCGTATAGATGATCTATTCGATCAATTGCAAGGTGCTATCTATTTTTCAAAAATCGATCTCAGATCTGGATATCATCAACTACGAATCCATGATGATGATGTTTCTAAAACAGCTTTTCGAACTCGATACGGGCATTATGAGTTTTTAGTGATGCCCTTCGGGCTGACTAATGCGCCTGCAGTGTTTATGGATCTGATGAATCGTGTGTGTAGACCTTACTTGGATAAATTCGTGATTGTTTTTATTGATGACATTCTCATTTACTCCCGCAGTCAACAAGAACATGAGCAACACTTAAAACTGATCTTGGAACTTTTAGCACATGAGAAACTTTATGCCAAATTTTCCAAATGTGAGTTCTGGTTACGGGAAGTCCAGTTTCTTGGGCATGTAGTAAATGAAAATGGTATACAAGTGGATCCCAGCAAGATTGAAGCGGTAAAGCAATGGGAGACACCGAAAACCCCAACAGAGATTCGTCAATTCTTAGGGTTAGCGGGCTATTACAGAAGATTCATCAAGAACTTTTCAAAAATAGCCTTGCCTTTAACTACTCTAACCCAGAAAGATCAAAAGTTCATATGGGACTCTCAACAGGAGGAGGCATTTCAACTGTTGAAGCATAAACTTTGCAATGCACCTATTCTGGCACTACCAGAAGGCACAGAGAATTTCATAGTCTTCTGTGATGCCTCACGTCAAGGACTCGGGTGTGTGCTGATGCAGAACAACAAGGTGATTGCCTATGCTTCTCGGCAGCTAAAAGTGCACGAGAAGAATTACACCACTCATGATCTAGAACTTGGTGCAGTAGTGTTTGCACTCAAGATATGGAGACATTACTTGTACGGGACAAAGTGTACGGTCTATACAGATCACAAAAGTCTTCAACACATTCTAGATCAGAAAATGCTAAATATGCGACAAAGGCGATGGGTGGAACTTCTGAACGACTATGACTGCGAAATCCGTTACCACCCAGGTAAAGCAAATGTCGTAGCCGATGCTTTAAGTCGCAAAGAGAGAGTCAAACCCATACGTGTGAAAGCGCTGGAAATGACGATTCAAACTAGTCTAAACCCTCAAATACGTGAAACTCAACGGCAGGCCTTGCAAACAACAAATTACACCGATGAGAAATTACGAGGGTTAGATAAACAACTTAAAACCAAAACGGATGGAATATTATATTTCAAAAACCGAGCATGGATCCCAGTACTTGGTAATATCAGACCAATTATCTTGGACGAAGCTCACAAATCCAAATATTCTATTCATCCAGGTGCTGACAAGATGTATAAAGATCTCAAAGACTTCTACTGGTGGCCTGGTATGAAGAAACAAATAGCAGAATATGTGAATAAATGCTTACGTGCCTTAAGGTTAAGGCAGAACATCAAAGACCATCTGGGCTATTGCAACAACCAGAAATCCCTATGTGGAAATGGGAACAAATTTCCATGGATTTCATCACTAAATTACCCAGAACGGCGCATAACCATGATGCTATTTGGGTCATCGTAGATCGCCTTACCAAATCAGCACATTTCTTACCAATTCGGGAAGACTATTCCATGGACCGTCTAGCTAAACTTTACATCAACGAAATTGTAATGCGACATGGAGTGCCAATCTCTATTATTTCTGATAGAGATAGTCGATTTATGTCACGTTTTTGGCAAACTCTTCAACATGCCTTGGGTACGCAGATCAACATGAGCACAGCTTATCATCCACAAACGGATGGGCAGACTGAACGTACAAATCAAACATTAGAAGACATGCTTCGAAGCTGTGTAATTGATTTTGGAGGTAGCTGGGATACTCATCTGCCATTGGTTGAATTTTCTTATAATAACAGCTATCATACTAGTATCCAATGTGCTCCATTTGAAGCTTTGTACGGGCGCAAATGTCGATCTCCTGTGTGTTGGTCAGAAGTAGGGGAAAGTCAGATTATTGGCCCGGAACTGATCCAGGAAACGACTGATAAGATCGCGCTCATTCAGGAACGAATTAAGCAGCATGCGATCGACAGAAGAGTTATGCTGATAATCGACGTAGACCACTCGAATTCCAGATTGGTGATAAAGTGATGCTAAAAGTCTCTCCCTGGAAAGGTATGTTCAGATTCGGAAAACGAGGAAAACTCTCACCAAGATTTGTAGGACCATTTACAATTCTTGAAAGGATTGGAATGGTAGCATACAGATTAGAGTTACCCTCAGAACTTAGTAACATACATGATGTGTTTCATGTCTCGAATCTGAAAAAGTGCCTATTGGACGAGTCACTAGTCATACCTCTTGATGAGATACACATTGCCGAAAACCTACAGTTCACGGAAGAACCAGTCGAAATAATGGATCGAGATGAAAAGACCCTCAAACGAAGTCGAATACCAATTGTAAAAGTCAAATGGAATTCTAAACGAGGGCCAGAGTACACTTGGGAACGTGAAGATCGCATGAAACAGAAGTATCCTCATTTGTTTACATAGGCGATCAACTGTAGGAGTTAAAGCAAATTTCGGGACGAAATTTCTGTAACAGGAGGAGACTGTGACAATTGCAGGTAAACATTACGTCATCAATAACACGAGCACGTTTGGTCGTTTTAGGAATCTGTGTTAAATTGATGATTTTAATCATTACAGGTTTAAAGTGTGCGAGAAATTGGGAACATGGGAGAAAACCGTGCGTGAAACCGAGTTACGGATTGCCCGGAATCGAAAAACGAAGAAAAAAAAAAAATTCTAAGTAATGGTCGAATGGACTCACCGCGGTACGCGGAGGTGGGCTTGGAGGTTCTCCGCGGTACGCGATGCACGATAGAAATCTGAGATCTCCGGATTTCTTCGCGGTACGCGAAGCCTTTTTGGGCTTCTGGTCGCGGTACGCGACGGATGTGGCGGTGCAGAAGTCTGATCTATTTCATCAGAATTCATGCAAGAAGAAATTATTTTCTTCTTCTTGCTTCTGTTTCGCAAACCAGACGAAGAACACACTAAACTACCATCAAATCTTCATTTTCAAGGCTTTTGAAGCTAAGGATCGCACCAGGGATTATCATAACAAGTTCTGATCGTTATTTTGAAGTCAGAAATCCGTCTGATTAGGTAATGATCCGTTTAAACCTTCTAGTTTGATTTTGATTGATTAGATCTTGATTTTGAACGTAATGACATAGTTAGGATTGTTGATTATTGCCTAGATGATGGCTAGGATTGATTATAAACAAAGAACAGGAAGTTCTAACGGTTAAATCCTTGTTTTGATCCGTTGTAATGCCCATTTGCAGGAAATCATACCCATGATTATAATGATTTAATCCATTAGATTATAACAATGTAGGTGATTAGTTGGATTAATCATTGAAATGCAAGGTTAAATCCAAGTGTTTCAAACTAATCACAATCATTAACATACTCGTTGGAACGATTATCTGATGTTTATGATAACAGTCAGATTAGTATGTTAAACATGGTTATTATACCTATTATGATACTACATTGTGATATCTCATAATAATTGGGTAATCAATAACAAGGATTGATCATTTCTAAGCCATTAAATTATCTAGAAACTGTTACAGTATCATAATCAACAACATTAACTATCTGGTTAATCAGAGATTATTCTGATTAATCAAGAGTGTCATCAACTTTGTATTAGGAATCTAATGCAATGTAGGTTCCTACATTATCATACATTGTATGATATAATACTAAACTAAACAATTAACATTTACATCGAGTTGATGATTTACTAAGCAATGTCTTTGACATTGAACGTTCAGGAAGATCTAATCAGTAAACTGGAACATAAATAACCTATTAAATATAACTAAATGCAGAATCACCCTTTACTATCAAGTCAAGTCTTGTGATATTCTGCTACATTTGTATTATCAGGTGAGTTTCATACAACCCCTTTCTTTTACTGTTTTCTTAACATCGGGGTGACTATTATGAAATCTTTATCAAACGTGTGATATGTTTAGTAACAATTGCAATACCGGCTTGCATGTGCTGTGGGTGTCATGGGATTATGACTATTTCTGTGTACACAAAAAAGTCCTCAAAACCAACTGTATCTGGTTAACCCATGTGGGGCCGAATGTGTGGACAAAGATAGTACTATCGGGCTGACAACCCCATTCATGGATAGATAGCGTCTACCCTTGTGTGAATGCTTGTCACCATTCCTGGTATCGACTTGATGTAGTGAGACATTGAGTTAGAGGCACGGAGTTTAACTTCGGTTATTTTCTAGACTGGACTGTCAGAAAGGATCTGGATACGGGTCACATGATTATTCACTTATGTTAATGTGTACCATTGACTTTACTATCATATCATATTGTATCGAGTCCTTATTTATGAACTCAACCAGTTTTATACTGATATTTTTAAACTTTAAATCTTTTACAGGAATCAGTACCAACAGTGAGGAAACAACTGTGCACGCACCATGTAATTAGGACTTGGATGTAATAGAAAGAACTTAAGTTTGTGAACGGATATTCAGGACATGTAATAAATAATGTCGTGATTTGTAATTAGTGCTTTTCTTAACTATGTGTGTTATGATACGGATCAAGTAAGTCACCCCTCACCTTCGAGACTTCGCCGCTATGCTTCCGCTACCTTTACAAATGACGTCGTCTGGTGACGCGGAGTGG